>JAUYWG010000279.1:0-18661 GCA_034779775.1 Enteromius afrohamiltoni | reverse complement strand
TATATAAACATACATATATAGTTTATTTGATATAAAATGCACACTGATGTGTTGTTTCAGTTAAATGTGAAAACAGCTCCTGCTTCTACATTTGGCATTTCAAAAGTTTTGATGTGCACCTTTTATCGGTTATTTACTTTACTTTAATTTATAGTTAACTTGTTAATTAACAGTAACTATTAGGTGGTGTACTGACAACGAACAGGTGTTTCTATGAATTGAAAGCAACCATTACAGACATAAAAGGACATCACACTCGTGGTTTGTAATATAGAAGCACAACATGTACAAGGTGACTTACCACAGTGCAAACTTTCTCTTGTGTCTCTGATTCGTAGGTCGCGGAGGTTGGAAATCTTCAGTTTGATTAAATATTTACCACATTACTTCAGCGTGCTAGAGTCTACAACAGCCGTTTTATTCCAGTTTACCTGCTGAACCAGTTTCGCCTATTTGCTTTCTCCTTACCCACCTAAAACTAGGCAAGCTCTCACTACCATGTGATTCTTTTCACTGTTTTTGTCCTTTCCAAGTCACTGTACAGTTTTTGTCTTGTGTGCGTATGTGTGCGCGCGTGTGTGTGTGTGTGTGTGTGTGTGGTGTATTGAATCACTTTGCCGCTTCTGCTTTCATTTAGAGGAAGTGTTCATAAAACAGAAGAACCGAAGCGAACTGGCAAACGTCAATGAGGGGATTTCCTTTTGCAAACTGTGTTGCTTACCAGGCCTCTCACTTACAGGTGTATATGTGGAAACAGACAAAGCTGTACACAAAGTTTGCTAAAAAAATATACCCGTCACTGAACACTGATTTAAACAATTTTTATTGTTTATGTGTCATTTTAAATGAAGCATCTTTGTGAACACACAAACGATTAACAAAGAACAGCAAGTGCAGTGTTTTTTTTCACATCTGCTGAATCATTAGTTACCACATGTAGCAGCTTAATAAGCATTTCCGTTCACACCCATTTAATGTCGTTGTTGTTGGTTTTTTTTCAAGAATATTTCAAAGTGAAGGTTTTCAGTTTCATTATTAATTCCCCCCAGGGTTTCCTTAAGATGCTGTAATTATTCTAACCTTGGCAGACCTGCTTCCATTAATGCAATAAATACTGTGAGTGCCTGAGAACAGCTATTGGTCAACTCATTTTAGCAATACTTTATCATGTTGCCTGCATATTTTTTGGGAAAATATTTGTCTATATTTTGTCTTGACTGTGTTGGTGTGAGATGAAAAAAAAAAATGCAATTTTGTATATGACATTTTTGGCAATATTTTTGGAGTGAGATATTTCCAAATAAAAGTTGAATGATAACAGATGCCTTGGCAAAGCTTCCACAGGGTTTTAAAAGCATCTGTATTTGTAGAATCAGCTAAATTACACAAAGCCCAAATCTGAAGCCTTGCATTTAAAATAATACTTAAGTATTATTGCTGTTTTTTAAACTTCACAGGAACTACTTCTGCTTGATGAGGAGTCTGTGGAGTAGCGCTTTTCTCTGGGGAAGGGTGGAAGATCTCGGGAGAGTGAGCTCAAGTCTGGATCCTAACAGAAGACAAGAATGGTGATATAACAGGTCTGCCTAATACATCAATGTTATAAATGTTGATATGACCATTTGTATTTATATACATGCTTTGTGTCAGGGTTTCTCAAACTGGGGTTTTGTGAGGTTAATGAACGGCTAATAATTAAATCGTAAAAATGTAAGATTAAAATAAATAAATAATTAAAAATAAAAATATGCAAAATAAGACACTTCTAAAAACTATTTGATTTGTTTAGCTGCATGCCATGTGAACATTTACCAACATAAAAGGCTCATGAGAATGCATATGCATTACATTTTTAACCCCTCCCCCCCCATATATTTTACGATTTTACTGACAAAAAATTGAATGCAGAAAAACTGGTTGCTATTAAGCTCTTAAGAAATATTCAGACGGTTGTACTAGCCTCATTTGTAAAGAGTGACATTTCCTTCAGCTCGGGGTGAAAGTATGGAGTAACGATATGGTGTCTGAGTGCATCTCTGTGTCTTTTCTGCTCCTGGAGTTCTTGCCTGAAGTTTGAGCAAACAAAACATCTATGCATCGCCTTCTTTCTTTCTGAAAACGAAACCGTTTAAACAGTAAAACTGTTTACCTGTGCTGGTTAATCCTGTTTTCCCACAGTGACTTTTGCTTCTTTTTACTGACACTGCAAAAGCAGAAGTTGAAAGCCAACCGTATAAAAGCAAGTAGTCACTATGCTTTTTCACACCTTCTGTAACACAGTCTGTGGTCTGTTTTAATCTATAAATACCAGTCCATTGGTTAAGCAAACTTGTAGTATGATATGAATAACTTATTCTGGTGTATATTTTACATACTGTACATAAAACAGGAGATTACCACTTGGAAACTTTCTCTTCTCTTTTTTTCTGTAGCTCGTGTGGATGTTGAGTTGCTCGCACTGCTTGAGTATAGAGTGACGCCACATCAGCTGCGGCAGAAGCAAAAACAAGCAGCTTCACTATGAATGAACATTTTATACATTGTTAGTCTAAATGTTGTCCAAAATATATTAAAAAGCATTTTCCACATACACATTTTCCTTTTGGAATTTAATAATCTGTACATCAGAGGATTAAATAACTATGAATTAAGAGTTAAATAGAATATATTGTAATTAAATATTTAGAAATAAATTCTTAAAGTTTCTTAATAAAAATTTCTCACCTGACAGAGGATCTACAGCATCAGGCAAGGACTAAAACAAATTAAAGGTTTAAATGTATTAAAATTCAAGCAAGCAAATATATATGACCTATAGACATCTCAATGTTGAATCGTTTATGAAATATGATCTTATATCCTGTCTGACCAGTACAAGCTGCAGTAGATCGTTCTGATGAACTTTCTCCTCTGATGTACGTGGATCCTTCAGCTCCATCTTCTCCCATTGATTCTCTCTCTGCAGCAATTGCTCCAAATACACCTGTTTGATAACCCATGGAGCAAAAATTGAATTTCAGGTATTATTTTAATACAATTTTAAAAATTATTGCTAATATATATTTAAAAAAAAGACATAAATATATATTTTGATACTCTTTAGTTAATTACATATTTGGGCCCATTTTATATATTGTTAACTGTAAATACACATATTGTTCTCTCTCTCTCTCTCTCTCTCTCTATATATATATATATAATCATTTTGGATGTACTGGGAATGTATTTTAAGACATGCATTTTCTTAAAGGTTTTTTGAAGGTTTAAACCATAATTAAGCCATTATGTAAAACCACATTTTCAAAATCACGCTCAGTAGCTGGTCAGTTGCATAACTTTGTATGTGGGAAGTGAAAAGTGAACAATAATGGTTCTGGCAATATTGTGGTTTTATTGCTGCTCTATACCACCACAGAAAAGTTACAGGTTTACCTAAAAAAAGCATTTAAATATTAGAGCACCTTGACATTGTCTTGCAGGTTCCTGTGCAGTGCTTCAGTAACAGGTGGGTGCTGGGTCATCTGACGCACCAGCAACACGTCAGGGCACTCTAAAACTGGATGGATGTGGATGGAACTAGAATTTGGCAGTTTTTCCTTTAACTCAAGACTACAACCAAGGGTAGTCCCAAAAGGTGGGCCTAGAGTCTTTTTCTAAGCACCAGACATGGGAAAAAAACAAGTGAGTTGTTTGTGGTCCAAACGTTAATGCAAAAAGGAAGTTTACACCTAGATCACCTATAGATTACAAATTACCTCAGAAGCTGGGAATGAATCCCATTTCCTGGATTTGAGGTGTGTGGGAATGATGTCATCATGTTGCTTGAAAGAGAGCCAGTAAGAGTTGATGTCTGGGCAGGGCCTTAGCAGGGTGATGCCAAAGGAATCTGAAGAGAATAAGGAAACAATGTAGTAAATAAGTATTATTACTTGTTGCATTTATTAATTTCAAAAAGGGCTTTTGTTGAAAATAAAGATCAGGGCAGTAATGTAATGCACAAGATGAATGGAAAGTGTCCTGACGTTGTGAGTCTGGTAGTGGGTCAGTGAGGACGGCGACAGAGGAGTCACTGTAAGCCTTCTGTAGGAGATCTTCCACATCTTGAGCTCTCAGCAGCTCTGAGGCGGAACAGTCTTCATGCACAACAAATAACCTCAAAGACACAACACAATTATTAAATTATTTTAAACATGGAAAGCAAACAAAATGCAATCTTTTTTTGTGCATGCAAATATACTACTGTTTAAAAGTTTGGATTTTTAATGTTTTTCAAGTCATCTTTTACACTCACAATTGTATTTAATAAAAATGTTTTATTATTACAGTAAAATATTATGAAATATAATTAAAATTGAAAACATCTGTTTTCTATTTTAACATGTAATTTACTTCTGTTATGCAAAGCTGAATTTTCAGCATCATTACTTTTTTCAGGATTCTTTCAGTAGAAAGTTAAAAACATAAGAATTTATTTGAAATACAAATGTCTTTACTGTCACTTCTGACACTAAAAAAAAAAAGTATTCTTTCAGAAATAAATTTAACTGCTTGAAATAAATGTGTACAGTACTATATTTAGACACAGAGTGAGTGGGCCTTACCTAGGTGGGTGCGTTTTGAAGCTAGCATTCTGTAGAAGCTCTGTTTCTGTCTCTGGTTCTTTTGTTTCTGATCCATTAGCCGTGAAAGTGACCTGACCATCTGCATTAACCTGCATACAATATGTTTTGGATTTGTATTCAGGATGACTTGGATACAAGAGTCTGTTGTCACTTCAGCGTTGTTAATGTTAACTAAAGCTAAACTTGTTTTCAGGAATTGAAATAAAGCTGAAATAAAATATAATTAATATAATATTCAATGGCATGTATTGAAATAAAATCATAAAATATTAAAAAACTAATAAAAATAAAAACATACAAAATGCAAGAAAAAAGGAAATGATAAAATGTAAAATATAAAGATAATTCAAATATGAATAAATAATACTTTGCAACAGCCACACAGAATTTACTGAATTATTTACATCCTCTCAAGTATTTAAAAACCTCATTAAATTAAATGTTAATTTGCACTTACAAAAACAGTTATACTCAATTATTTTAAAGCTAAACATAATTAGAAAAGTACATATTCGCAATAGACATTTCATGGAAAGTACTTGAAAGTTGTTCCTCTCAGGGTCCGTCACATGACATAGGACATCTGTTCTGTGGTTCATCACATATTGGCCTAATGTGGTCCTCTCTGATTGCTGGTGAGATGTGTACACCGTCCCACCATCCTTATCTATATGAAGAACACCTCCACCATAAGGATAAATCTATAATAAAGTTGAAGAAAGGAGAAAGGATGATGTTGACACACATATCACACTTATTCTTCCATCCATCTTCTTACTTTATATGATCCATGAGCAGTTGCGCTGATGGAGGTGCCATCCCCAAAAATAACATCACATGCTCTTCCCTCATAGTCCATTATCACCGTTGCAAATTCAGCTTTTTCCACCCGAACCAGTTTCTCTCCTGAAACCAGATTTCATCACTTTCTGTCAACATTGTAAGAACCTTTTATACCATTACTGCATTAAAACACTCTCGCACCTGAGCTCAGATGTTGTTGTAGCTCCCCTTGCTGGTAGAAGGTGGTAATACGTGTCCCATCAGCATGATCCACTATCACCGTCCCATCTTTCTTCAGCACAGACAGCACTTTGTCCTCTCGTGTGATCACAGCCTATACAAGTATAAGTTGTATTACAGCAATCATTAAAACAAAAGCAATGGTGGTTTTGGATAGAGACACTTACTGTCCCACTAAAGGGGTCTGTAGCATGATAAGCCAGTATTGGCTGCACTTCAACTTCCTTTCCAGCCATAGAGGCGACTCTAAATCCAGAGGGGGTTGTGGTGGTCCAAGAGCCCCCGTTAATCTCGAGATAGTATTTTGCTTTTTCATTTTCTGTGGACTTCTGTTGCTCATCCTCTGTATTTACCCTAGAATCGGCCTTACCTGTAAGAGAAAAATGTCGAATATACTTAAAGTAGACATTACTTCATATACTTAATCATATTCATATACTGTACAGTACTTATCAAAAGTGTGAGGTCAGTATGATGTTTTTAAAGAAATATATTCAGCAAGGATGCATTAAATAGCTAAACAATGTTACAAAAGTAATACATAATAAATAAATACGTCAGTGTCCTTTTTTAGTTTGTTTGTGCTGATGCAATATTCGCTACCTTTCTTGTCTTTAGTGTCCACTGTCATCTCTTTAATAGGCTCTTCTTCTTTTATGAGTGTGTGTGGAACCAGCACACACACTGGTCCAGAGTCTGGACTCGTACTGACTGTGCCATCTGCAAATAGAACCTGAAACACACATTTTGTTTATGTATTATTTGTATTATGTGGCAGAAAAACAACACATGCAATCATGTGTATATGTGTGAATACCTCAGTAGATTCATCTGTCTTGTGTTTGATGACAGTCCCTCTGCAGGTGATGACCCTGGAGACCTCAGTGTGTATGCTGAAGTCTGGAGTCAGATATGATCTAGACCCTGCAGTATAAAACCTCTGTCGTATCAGCAGAGATCGGACACAAGAGTCCCCATCTAAAAAAACAAAAACAGATTAGACCTTACAGACTATAAATAAAACAGAGTAGGGTTTTCTTTAGTGTTAGAGGCTGGTTATACAGGATCTCAATGCCAGTAAAAGCCATGGCAGATGAGTGTGTTTTTACTAATGCTTTTGCAATAATTAATACAAAGAAGGAATTAGTGTAATGCAGGGAATAAACCTTATGGTGCGTGAATTTTATATAGCATCTCACCTACTGAGTCCTCACAATCAAAGTGCAGGAGGAGTCCATTGGGAAGAGATACATACAGATTGAGGAACAGTGGAAGAGAGGAATGGTCCCTGGGCTCATAGTTTACCTCAGGCACCTCAGAAAGGCACTTGCGAGGGAAATAATGGCTATTTAGTTATGATGAATTGTACGCTAATCTAAACAACACAACTAATGTAAAACCTAAGTAACCAACATCCTTTTATTATTATTCTTTGCCCAGTTACCTGTTCCTGTAGTTGCTGGTCGGTACTGGGCACAGGGAATAGGAGAGTTTGACCTCTTGTTTTATTCGGGTTGCTCTGACTGCAGGAGAGCTGAATGCCGTTGGCCAGGACAGCATGAAAAGAGCCTAATTTCTCATCCTCACATTCTGGTTTGACTCCTTTAGCAGCTGGATTGGACAAAACAATAAATATGACTTTACAAAAATTAATAAATTGGATAAAAAGCATGGACTGCTACCCTAACTGTTTTGTTTTACACGGTGTATGTTTATATTTTATGCAAGCTATTAAAATAGTTTTGCAGAACATAGAGGCACCTTGTTTACCGAACATGTTAATATCCTTTAGCATGTCCTCTTTTTTCCTCTCTGAAATGTGTGTGTAGAAGTGATGTCCATCTTTCTTCACACAAACCTTCACTTGTGTCAACCCTAAAGACAGAAACCAATCATAAAAGCTTAAAGTTTATTATATAAGATTAACCAATTTATATAAGGCATAAAATGTAGTTTTCTCAAACCTTGTGTGAAGTGAAAACTCTCCACATCAATTTGTCCTCCATCACAAGGATACAGAGATTGAACTTTGCCAGTGACCTGCACCAGTTTCCCATTTAAACTGTAGCCTGTGAAACCCTGCGTGAATTATACAACCTTTTAGCCATTTAACTTCATATTTAACACCACCAAATCTAGACTATAGCCAATAAGCATTTTATGTGGTAATATATATGTCAGACATTTGTTCTCATCTGATTTGCTGGTTCTTGGGGCGTCTCTAGAATGTCTCTGGTCTTGTCTCTACGCAGTGTAGCTGAGCTGGGTGTTTTGGACATGTTGTCTCTACTCTTTCTTGAGGAGAGTGGAGTATTCTTGTTTTCCTTTACTGAGTCGGTTCTCTCTCCTGCTTTCGGTGTTGCTTTTCCTCCTTTTTCTTTCGTAATCTTTTTGGATTGTTCCTCTTCCTTTAATCTATCCTGCTCGATCTTCCATGCCTACAGTAAATACATGAGAGAAAAGACCAGTGTGAAATCTGAAAATGTTTACTATATAAATATTTATATGTTATGGTTAACGGCTCACTTTGAGAGAGTCTTCTCTTATATATGGCTCTAATGTGTCTGAGATTGGGGAGTCTAAAAGAAATAAGTTCATATTTAACATGCACATCATTAAATTATCCTTAGTAACATATTTCTTAAATGTCTAAAATAGTTGATGCATAGTTATGTTGTCTATATGTTTTCTCTTGTTCAGAGACACAAACACACAGATACATATTTATACATAATATATAACGTCTCCAAGATGCTTCAAAAAACCTACCTGGAAAGCTACAGTACTGTTCAAAGTTTTGACAATTGTGTAAAAATGCTGTAAAATGAGGATGCTTTCAAAAATAATGCTATAAATAGATTTGATTTATCAGTTAACTTCTATTAACTAAATCAAATAAATATTTGGTATTTTGGTAAAACAGCTTGTGCTCCGAGATACACTTTTTTTAGGTTTTTTTCTTCATCTTTGAGGCGTTGCCACAGTTCTGGATTGAGTGTGTCTCAGTTTGATCTGTTACTTCATGTGATTCCAGACAGACTGGATGATGATCAGATCAGATCTCTGTGTGGAGCACTGGCTGTTGGCAGACAGTAATCTCGCTGCATTATTACAATTAATGACCAAAAATAATGTTTGGAAATGTAAACTGATTTTCCAACCAACTCTCTATCGCAAAAGATAAAAATAGCCAACTTAAAACCATTTTTTGTTGCTGAAAATACTAGTGGCTTAAGACTTTTGCACAGTACTGTATATATACATATATGTTATAAATATGTTGCCTCTCTTCTTGTCAGTCTCTAAATGGGTTTGAATGGGAGTCCTTTCCGCCTCTTTCTTCTCCTGCTCCATCTGCCATTTTTCCTCTTCCTTTTTGGTCCATTCACTGATTGAGCCTGCCACATATTCCAAGTAGTTTCTACAGGAATATTTTATTATGTCATATTACATTATGACTTTTGCATATTTTGTAACTGACATTATTAAAGTAAAATTTTGACTAGACAAAGTACCTGAATCCCACATCTGTGTGAAGTGATGCATCCCAGAATTCTTTGCAGCTCCTCTGAGCGCTCATGGGATTGTGGCAAAGGACATATATTCCATTGTCTCTACTACAGTAAAATGTTTCCACACATCTATAAGTCTCAGACGCAGATTGGAGGACCTGAAAATGCAGAGGGATTTCTCATTTATTTGTAATTTTACTGCAACTTCTAATCATTTTTTTTTATATTGCAAAAGTATTAAACCTAAGGACACAAGATGAGATTTGAAGGTGGGTACCTGTGGGAAAACATAAGCACTGTGTTTTTCTACAAAGTTCCAGTGTCCCAGCTGACGAATCAATGTCTTCTGGAGATCTGTTACTGTGATCTGACCCTGCTTTGATTACATTATTTATTAGTATTTTAAAAACCAAAATCACTTGCTCATAATAGTGTCCATTAGGGGTGTCCCCGACTAAGGATTTTCACAGTTGAATCTGAATTTTCAAATCTTGCCAATAGTCGACTGAATCATATGTTTGGGGGCAGGGAAAAATATGACTCATGTCAGTTATTGGACAGTCATAATTACTGATGTTAACATACAGGGAAAATTTGTAACAGACGCCTCGCAGATACAGACAGTAAATAATGTTTTATGTTTTCATTAAAAGATTAGATTAAATGTCATCGAAACCCTAAGAATTCACAACATTTTTGTTTTACTGTAGTGCTCTCATTTAACGTTATGTATATGACAATAGTTATTAATGTTCTGCATTTCTGTTCTGAGCTGCGCACGCTGAAGATGATCTGTAGAATGAAGAGTGAATGATCGAAAAAATCCAGTCTTTCTCTCTGCCTCAATTTGAGTCTAGTTAAAGATTTAAATCCCTGCCGCCAAAATGCACCTCTGTCGGTCACAGATTATTGAAAATTAAACTATATTTAAATCTTTAGGGGTGGGTGGATTTATTCACAAAGGTTAAAATATTTATTTAAAGCTTTTTTCTTTTCAGATTCTTATTTACAGCATTATTTTGATAGGCTGTATATTAACATATTGGGAGAAAACCTGTAGTTCTATGTGAAATCAGACATTGAGCACCCCAGTCAATATGATCATAACACCCGTGAATATTCGACTGTGAGATAGGGAGTAGAATTAGGCTCCTCGAATCGAATCGTGGAATATTTGAGGACACCCCTAGTGTCCATATATATCTCTAATTTAATTATGTAATGTTCAAATTTCAGCTTTTTTTCTTGTCATACCGTTTGTTCATCAGTTCCAGCACTGCTTTTTACGGCTCCTTACGAAATAAAACAACTTATGTATACAACAAAAGACTTGAAATGTATTTTAATAATTTAATCATAAAGTAAACTGCAATGGCTGCTCTTGTGCTCTTATCACACCTGGTATCCTTCTGTTGCTCCAATACAGGTGTTTGGCGAATTCAACAGGGTTATCCCATGGTGTAGGGTTAGGAGGATCTGATTGAGATCTTTTAAGACAGTCGTTCTCATCCGCTGTAGTCAATGGCAGGCTCTCAAACACAAACAGCTGGAGAAGCCTCTGTAGCTCAGACCAGCTCATTGACTCTGAAGATACATGTTAAAAATTTTGTTTAGGAAGAACTTGTCCATAGGTTAATATAAAAAAAAAAGTTCATCCTCACTGTCAGTGCAGAAATGCAGTAGCTCCTGTGATCTGGTCAGTCTATCAGTGGTGCTCTCAGTGTGTCTGGACATCAGGTTGGTCCACACATGGCTTTGCTTTATGATGTCTGCTTCAATTTTGATGACATCAAAACCATCTAGGACCTGTAGCATATGCATTAGTGTACAATACTTGAGTATCCAAGAGGGCTAATGCACATAATTAAACATGTTTGTTCTTTCAGACAATTTTGTGTTTGAAACATCCTTTTTTTATTATGAGCCCAGTGAATGTATGTTCACATGCTCACAGGAAGCTGATGGAGTCTCCTCGCTCTCTCATCATGCTGATTGAGCAGGAGAGGGTGTTTCTTATTCTTTGGGCTTTTCTGCATTTCAAGATCCTCCTTGAAATCTTCCCACTAGATGAGCAGAGATAGTAGAAAAACTATAGTTAGAGTTTGATTTAGAAACCCAGCGACTGTCGTTCTTTTTTGCTGTTGTAGCATTGATATGATCTATACATTTTACCTTCTGGTCTTCTTCATCCTGTGGTAGGCTCAGAGCAGATGAGAGCATATAACTTATTAGATCTTTATCTGTTTTATCAAAGCGCTCTTCTGAATAAACAACTACTTCCTTTTCTGAAGCCTCCACCTAAAAATCACACAGGAAGTCAAGTTTAGCAGGCAAATCTTCAAAGAAATAAACATCTTGCAGCAGATGTGTATCTATTTTATCATAAAACCTGTGTGCAAATGTTAATTAAAAAAGTAGCAAATTTTTGTTTATTTTTATATTTATGTCTGTATGCTCATAGAGTGACATGTTCAACATTCTTTTATCTTTTCAAATTTAGTGATGAATGAATTTAGATTTAGACGGTTTTATAGAATCCTACAAGTGCCCTTACCTGCTCCAGCATGCAATGCAATATAAGAGGCACAGATGTGATTTCAGCAGGAATCCTGTCCAGCAGATCAATGTAGTATCTCATATCCACCTCTAAGCTCAGAACAGGAGACTCTGGCTCTACTGAGGAAACACAGAGTTTCAATTTATGGATATTTTGATGCCATACATAACAGAGAAAATGTGAGCACAGGATTTTGTGCTTTTATTTTTAATGCTACAACATGGATTAAATATGACATGAAAATAAATGGCATTGTTGTTGATTACATTCTGCATGAATGTCAATGTGTATCTGCATATGTTAATTTAAAGGTAAAGAATATGTAAAACCAAAGCTCAGATACAGTGAATCATGTCTTGTACCAGGTTCTTCCTCTGACACTATTTTCTTCCTTGGTGTTTGTAAAACCTAAAACATAAACCACGATAAATATCATCACCAAAAAAAACAACAACATGCACATCCTGCCACAAGATTCTTCAGAAACTGGCAGTTTTTTTCTGCACTTGCTACATTCAGGGTTTTAGCAGGTTTTATAAAAAAATCAAGTTGAGACCAACATGTTCTCTAAATGTAAATGTCTAGAGAACACACAATGAGTTGTATTAGAAACACATCAAAGTTTGAAAAAGCCACTTCGAACCAACCTCTAGAAATATTTACCAATGGACTCATTTTCAATACTTTGTATTTAGTAAATATACCATATCTTGATTTATGGATTTGTAATAAAATACTGAGGATGAGATTCTTTTTTTTTTTTTTTGCAATGCATGCAGCATTTAATTCCATGACTTTATAGATATAAGACCTTTTCAGGCCTTAAATTGTGAAAAGGCCAATTAAGACTTTAAGACCCACAGAAACCCTCTACCTTTTTCTGGCAGATTAACAGCACTTGTCAGTAAAGGCTGATGTGTACCTCACTGGAGCTCTGCGGTCGGGACTGCTGGTGCTGGATGGATCTGCAGGCCTCTGGCACATGGATCAACCTCATGCAGTTAAGATAATGGCGATACTGTCTCCTCCAGTCCAAGCTGTCATATACCAGACATGCCACCCCCTCAAATATAGCAGCTCCAAACCCCAGCTACAGAGAGTAGTGGAAGATTTAAAAGAAGAAAATCTAAATCACAGGTCTTCTTTAAGAAAGGGTACTTCTTGTTCTCCATTACCATTGCTTCAGTGTTGCTTTTGTCCTGGGGCAGTAAATGGATCTTCACGTTATAGTTCAACTTGGCCACATCACTGAGTCTGGATCCCTTATTCCCACTGTTCAACACTTGATCCAGCTGCTTCCAGAACCCATCTAGCTCCCCCTGCCTCTTTTCTTTCAGAGTATCAACTTCTGAACACAGGACAGGTTGAAACTGGGTGATTTTAAATCTTGATTTTGCATGCATACAAATTTAACATAAGCCATTAAAAGTGAGCTACCAAACATGTTCTGCATGCACTCTGTAAGATAATTATAAGATATAAGCGTAATGAAAATCTTAGTTTGCCTTGATCGTCAGTTAAGTGGTGATTCTCCTCTGGAGCTTCTGATTGGCTTTCTCTGTCTAAGCCCAATTTAATGATATTGGAGATGTGTATACCCATAGAGTCCAATGTAGAGATTAAATGGGGCTGGCAAAACCCCACTATCAGGATATAGTGCTGCGGTCCGTCATCAGGCTCATCATCTTAACATACATGTTAAAAGTCAAAATTAAAAACTTTTCACAAACCCATTTTACTGTTGTATTCTGATACAGATATTTGACAAGAAGCAATACAGAAACTGAAACCTATGTATTTGATTATATTTTCTTCTTCCCCTCTGCGCTTGAGATTGGTGTCTTTGGTTGGAACTGGAAGTTCAGCAACTTTCTTCCCCTTTGCTGCTCCTTTACCCCCCTGGTCCTTGCCGGCAGAATTCAGTCCTGCTTTAGCACGGGCATTATCTTCGATGGCCTTTAATACACATAGTCTGTGTTACTGCTCATCACAGACATGTTAAAAAATGTATCACATATGCAGTGTAAATTTTAATAGAATATTATGACATGAGCTTTCACCTTCTGCTCAGCAGCCCTCCTTGCAATGTCATTGTTTTTGATGGTCAGAAGCTGAAACTTTATTAATTTTGCCATCAGGTCCAAAGTAAATTCCTCTCCAACATCTATCATAGACTTTGCAACTTCAGTCACCTACAGAAACACAAAAGACTTTTGAACATGACTTATAATATTATTAGACTTAGAATATTTGTTACCATTTCTATATATATATGTGAACGTGGACCACAAAACCAGTCTTAAGTCGCTGGGGTTTATTTGTAGCAATATCATTGCATGGGTAAAAATTATTATTATTTTTTTTTTTTATGCCAAAAATCATTAAGAAATTAAGTAAAATCATGTTCCATGAAGATTGTTTGTAAAATTCCTACTGTAAACATATCAAAATGTCATTTTAGATTAGTAAAATGCATTGATAAGATATTCATTTGGACAACTTTAAAGGTGATTTGCTCAGTATTTAGAATTTTTTGCACCCTCCGATTCTAGATTTTCAAATAGATGTATCTCAGCCAAATAAATGAGCTTCCATGTGATGTATACATCTCAGTTTTGTAAAATTTTACCTTATGACTGTTTTGTGGTTTTGTGGTCCAGGGTCACATATATATTCATTTTCAGACTGCTTGTTTTCTCTGCTCCATAACTATATATTCATCATGGAATGACTGGAGACTAAAACTATACAACATCAATATATTCCTGTGACGTTAACACTGTACCAACATTTTTATTTTACAGTGAATACCCACCTCACAAAACATGGAAACATCTTTGGTCTTTCTGGTCTTTGGGTTTCCCAGTTCATTGATCTGTGTCACAGTAATGGAAAATAATTACATTTTATTCTTTTCCATCACACCCATCTACAATAAACTCGTTAATGATAATACTCTCCGATGATCCGATGTGAATCATCACTGAACGGAAAAAATTCAGACCTTTTCCAGAGTGTCCTTCCAGGACAACACACTGAAGAGTTTGCGCAGGGGCTGCTGGACCGCCTGCAGGAGGGCGCTGATGAGCTGTTCGTCCTCTGCTCTTTCTGCCTGCACCATAGACAGACTGGCCATCCAGTCATTCTAAAGTCATGCATCAATAAAAGGAGACAAACACAACTTTTGTCTGTTGAAATAAGTATACATTCAATATGATTTATGAGCAATAAAGTATGAATTTCTTTATTTAAAGGCGTAGTTCACCCAAAAATGATAATCAGGCACTACTTACTCACTGTATGACTTTATTTCATCCACGACACAAAAACAGATTAATTTTATGGACTGACAAGCCTAGTCACTATTCACTTTAATTTTCCATACAGTGAATGGTGATTGAGATTGGCACTGTCACATAATAAGTTGTTTAAAACAATACGAAAATGAGTAAATTATGCTGATAGATCATTTAGAAGATATAGAAGAACACGTTGGTTTCATAAGTATTATTAATGTATTACCTCTTCAAATACAGCGGAAGTAAGAGCTGCTTCCCAGTTTTTATTAGCAGCAGCTGGCCCAGTTGGCGTTACCCCAGATGGAGTAGCACTTTTATTCCGTTTGATGGGGGGCATATTCACTCTAATTTGATTAAACTCACTAATTTCAATGTCAGTATGAGGTCGCTTGTAATAAATACTACCGTTAAATTGTTTTTTTCAGTTGTTGTTCTTTTAATTTAAAGAGTTAACTCTCGCAAAGGTTTACATGTCTGATCAAAGTTTCCAAAAGCGTCGTGGTAACCTATGGAAACCAAACAGATCTGCGTAACCTACGCGACGCGCGTTTCAAAATACCACGCATGCGCACACCGAATATAGCATAACGTCACTATTGTGCGTCAGTGCTAAACATGGCGAGCGGTAAAAAGAATGTCCTCTTTTCATTAGCTGCTTATGATGATTCGGAGCCGGATTCAGATCCAGACACGGATGATCAAGGTATGAGCTCTACTTAGTGTTAGAAAACGTGTGTAAGTACCTGGAGTTTGTATAACACTGGCGGCTTTGTTGTCAGTGTAGAACTAACGTAAAGTATGTGTCTCTATAAACAACTGAGAATGTTGTGAAATAGACAAAACACACACACATACATGTATGTATTTTAAATATTGTACTGTTATGGGTTCTATTGGCTATTTTATTACTTGTCGAGTAGCAGTCGGATAGTGTTATGATGAACAGTCGACTATTGAGTTTTGTAGAGGGCAGTGCACGACGCGAAATTTGTTTATATAATGTTTAAGGGTTTTTTGTGTCTTTTCTTCTTCTGTTTTGTGGAACATTATGCTTGTAACCTTAATTGACACAAACTAGCCTCAACTGTCCCAAAATATGTCATATTAGTGTGTTATGGATTTATAGTAGCAACAATATTTAGCAACTCTAATATATACTGTTGTATATGTGGCCTCTTTTTTTCGTGCTTTTCTGTTAGAATCTCATGGTGGATTGGTGTCGTCTGGTTACGGAGAGGACGATGTGAGTCGTGTGGAGGAGGCAGATGAGAAGCCCTCTGAAAATGAGGACAGTGAAGAAGACAGCACCAGAAATTCGGTCAGTCTTAACCACAGCTTTCAGTTTAGGGTTGTGTCAGGCCACATTCACACTGAGTGTGATTGACAAACTTCACATTTTCAGTGGACCTGTGATAAATTAGGGAATATCACAGCCACTTGCAATAAAAGGAAGTAACACTACATTTCTACAACCACAATCAATTGACCATATACACGATTACTTCCTGATTTTAGATGAACCAGGTCAGTCGTTTCCAGTCAACTGTGCCAGTCAAGTGGAGCACCTTTTGCTTGGTTTCTCTGCATAATCTGTTTAAATTTGTCTGTCTAAGAGGACCAATCATTCACGTATACCGTTATAGGAAAGACAAACACAAGTGAATCGTGCCTCTATGATTGACAGTGATAATAAAGATATATATTACTACAAATATAATTAGCAGCTTACATTTAAAGAAAAGATTAATGTAGTTATGAAATTAAATTAAAAAGTATATTCCAAGCTATTGAATGCATTATTTAATTGCTGTTAACTATAAAGATATTTAAATGGCCTAATTCACCATTGTTGTCTGGACTTATTTATTTACGCAGTGCAGTAAAGTACTAAAATGTGTAGCAATATTCATTTTGCAATAAATTCAAAAGCAAGATGGGAAAAAAACTCTAGGGAGTTTCAAATGTTGCAAGCTTTAAAGAATGTGTTCATGGCTAAAGCTCATAGTAAAACATATGCCATAATTTAACAACACACACTGATTTGTGAAATTTATCTTTAAGATCTGTAAATGGCAAATTAATTTTTTTTATTGATTTCAATTCTATTTGATTGATACAAGTTCCCATTGTCTGTGTCAATACTGTTGTATGACTTAGACTGTAACTGATATGTCACATCACCTATAATTGACATAAAATGAACTGTAATAATATTATTAAGAAAAAGGACACCAAACTGAATTCACAGTCATTCTAACATCAACCTGGTTGAATCTTTGTGCACCTGAAGGGGGAGCACTTGAGTGTTCTTTTGGGATTAATGTGGCTCTGGTGAACCTGTTTATTTTTGTTTTCTTAGGAGGAGGAGGAGTCGGACTCGGGGCGGGCTCTAGATGATGTGAAGGTATGTGACCCCACCTGAATTCCTTCCCTGACAGCTCTGGGGTTCAGGGTATCAAACTCAAGACACACCCGTCCTCAGTTTATTGCAGTGTTATGATTGGTCTCAAACCAAGAAAACACAGCATCACTCCAATTGAAGAACAACATGTCTGTTTGAACTTGCAGAGATGGGTCATATGAGAGTAATACAGCATGTACTTAATGTTTTCATGCATTTGTATTGAACAATAGAGTTACTTTGTACTAAAATGTACAAAAAGTGTTCAAACGTTGGGGACGGATAAATATTGTAGATGTTTCTAAAAGTTATTTGAACAAAACTACAGTCAAAACGGTATTAATGAAAAAATAATAATTTAATCAGCTGCCATTATGACAGTGATTGATTTGGTGCTCAAGAAACATTTCTCATTCTGATCTGTGCTGCTTAGTATTTTGTGAAAATGAAACATTTCATTCCAGCAAGTGATAGATCTAAAGAACATTTATTAGAATAGATTTGTTTTTGTAACAGTGGAAAGGTCCTGGCTGTCACTTTTTATCAATTTAATACATCCTTGCTGTAAAAACAAAGACCCTATTGACCTCAAACAGTAGTGTATATGTTATTCACATGGCATTATCATGATAGTGTCTGGAAGCACATTTATGTTTTTTTATTTTTTATTTTTCTGATTATACGTTCCAAGAGCAAGAATCAAAATTCCAGTTCCATCTTAAAGGATTATATATGTGCAAAGCACTGCAGTGGCAAGTTATTTCATGCACTGACATTACTTTTTCATAATAGAAGCCTGCGATGTTGCATAAATTTAGAGCCACACCCCAAAGACAGAACATTGTTCATCATGCTTACTAAATGCCAGCATCAAAACATGATTTGTAATAAAATAATTAGATTCAGTTGATCGCTTAACAACGTCTTTTCCAAATGCAAGAGTTATGGTGCTTTTAACTTTAATGTGGGTTTAGTTCATTTTTGTCCTTTCGACTGTTGTTCACCCAAAAACTACATTTCACATTTACTCACTTGTTGTTTAAAACTGAATACTAGGTGTTTTGATTTTTAATGGAACCTAAAAAGGGGAATTTTGAAGAATCTTTGTGCATCTATTGCATAAAAAGCATATACAGGTCCTTCTCAAAAAATTAATGATAAATTAGTGGTAATTGTGATAAAGTTCATTATTTTCTGTAATGTACTGATAAACATTAGACTTTCATATATTTTAGATTCATTACACA
>JAUYWG010000278.1:0-18683 GCA_034779775.1 Enteromius afrohamiltoni | reverse complement strand
TTGGTCTCTCATGCGAGATCCCATATGTAACGTCTCCGTTCCCTCCTTCAGGGAACGTGGGTTACGTTCGTAACCTAAAGTTTGAGCAGCTATTGTAAAATGTTTCTTTAGAAAACTAGTGATTTATACACTTCTTAACGTCATATTTAATAATATTGTTATATTTTTTAACTGATTTTTCCTCATCCGATATTTTGAGAGAAAGCCCCTGGACTGTATGTAATATATTTTAATTGGAGTAAATTATTTGTATACAAAATTTAATTAAATGTAAAATTGGAAGTGTTTGATTGTCACGGCAAGCAGATGTAGAAATAACTTCAACAGAACAAATCCAGTCACTGGGAACATGGAGCATAGGAGACTAGCACATTATATACTAAACCTAATGAAGGATATTATTATCAAACTAATCAGACTGGGGAGAAACTTTGATCATGGAGAAGAGGGAAAACACAACAAAACAGTCTGTAACCCTGACAGTAATGTCTGTTCAGCCTGATGCTGATATTCTTGCATTATGAAGGTTTTCTCTGTTGCAAAAACCTGCCTGGAATGCAGCATTAGAGTCTCTACTAATGAGCGGATGAACTGAATCAGGTGTGTTCGATTTAGGAGACATGGAAAACATGCAGTGTTGGGAGCCTCCTGAAACATGGTTGGGAACCACTGGCCTAGACCAATTCGTTGTTAAGTTCTGCCTTTCCAAACACACTCAATACTCCCCGCCCCCTAGCACGATAGCAGCGAGGTGGGAATCTATGGATTGTGAACAAATACAATAATAATTATTTATTATTCTGTCCATGTGTTAAACTTCAAGGTGTTCTGTGTTCTGACAATTTTTATCCATTTAGCCCCATTTAAATAATTTAAATACTGGGACTATTTTAAATGTAGGTATTCCTGAACTTGCAGATTGGAGACCCCTAGAGGACATATTGCCAGTTCAATTAATTTAAAAATAAAAACCTAATGAACCCAAAGGATACTTTCTGCAGGGTCCTGAACCAAACAGATTTTAAATAACAGACTTTTAAATAAAAGCGTACTTTAGATTTTGTTTTACTTGTGTTTTTTATTAACATTTCTGAAAAAATACTATAAAAAATTTATTATTTCACCTATTTGTTAAAATGTATGGTATTTACTGTCAAATGAGACCATTTTTTATCAAATTGCTCAATGTATTTGATAAATTAAAAAAATTGAGCTGTGTGTTTGTGTGTGTGTAAATATACACACTGTGACTCGTTTTGCCTGATCAGGTCACAATTACTGAGTTTGAGGATCTTAGTGTGTCCGATTCTGACGTGCATGAGATTCATTTCAACATCATTTCATCATCATTTCCTTCCTCTTCACGTTTTCTTCTGTTCTCTGTGAGTCTCTCCTTGAGCTCTCACACATGCCAGCAAAGTGGCTGCGTTGATGCAACAAATCCATTAAAAGCATACAGACCCCTTTCTCAGAAAGCCGTGAGGAGTGAAAAGATTGGACACAACATTACAGCCCACAATGCTTTGTATTGGGACTGTTCTCACCATTATCTATATTACGCAGGAGATTTTCGGTCAAATTGTGCAATCTGAAAACAAATCAGACACGCTCCTGTAACAGTTTTAATGTAATGGCCTGGTCTTTACCATGCTGAATTTAAGTTCTTGTGGAAGATTACAGTAGGATTTCATGACAGTCAAGCACAACATCTTTATTAGTGATTTATTTATAATTCACAGCATTGTTCTTATTATATTAACATTTTACATATACATATTATATTAACATTTTTACATTTCTTTAAAAACAACTAAATTGTTTATTCTATTGTATTTGTATTCTATATATTTTTTTTTTATACAATTAACAAAAAGCAAAAAAGGCTTCTAACACCAGCGTGCTTTATTCTGGTTCTATTCTCTCTGTTTTCTTACAGTATTTATAACAAAAAAGACCTATGCATTCAGCATTAAGCTAACTGAGACTTGCATATTATTGCTCTTTTATTGAATTGATTGCTTCTATTGTTCTCATTTGTAAGTCACTTTGGATAAAAGCATATGCTAAACGACTAAATGTACATTTCTGAAGTAAAACTGAGTTAATCAACATAATTACCCTCTATCAGCATTTCTCATGTTCTGCAGCTCTCGTCTGAGTCTTGTGCTGTACCTGACTTCCCCATCTATGTTTTCCTCAGAGTGAAAATGGCAGTGTGGATCCAGGCCCAGCAGCTGCAGGGAGATGCTCTACACCAGATGCAATCTCTCTACGGGCAACACTTCCCCATAGAGGTGCGACACTACCTGTCCCAGTGGATAGAGGGACAACTCTGGTATGTGAAGACTTTGGCCTGCCGTACAGTCTTTTCTTTTTCTTCATATATCAGTGTAAAGTCTGTCTTTGTGTCCTCTTTCAGGGATGCGATAGATTTAGAGAACCCTCAGGAGGAAATTAAAGCCAAGCGTTTATTGGACAGCCTGATCCAGGAACTACAGAAGAAAGCGGAGCATCAAGTGGGAGAAGACGGCTTCTTACTCAAGATTAAATTAGGACATTATGCTTCACAGCTAAAGGTTCTGCTTGCTCTTTGCCTATGCATACAACTCAGGAAATATTTAGGGGAAAGCAAGTAACAAATAAAAAAGTTTTGATTTGATAAAATGCATCCAAATGCTTCTGCGAAAATCCACACTTGGAAACTCGCATAGGTTCTCTTAACATATCTTAGGAGAAATAAAATGAGAGAATATAGATGAAGCTTAATGAGGCAGTTGTTGTCATATAGCACATCGGTACATGAAGCTATTACTAAGAACAGGTCGGTCAGGATAATGACGCCTCAGTGTTTACTGTCGTTAGTGTTGTGGTGTAATTGAGTGTGTTGAAGTAAAACATGGCAGAGCAGATGTTTATTCTGACTGTGTGTGTGTGTGTGTGTTTTCAGAGCACGTATGACCGCTGTCCCCTGGAGCTGGTGAGATGCATAAAACACATCCTGTACACAGAGCAAAGACTCGTCAGAGAGGCGACTAATGTGAGTGGACACAGATCTATTTCAGACTGTCGCTTCATTAAGGCAGTTTATGTGAAATAACGGGTTATTTTGAATGATTTTCATGTTATCTTCCTTTTTTTCAAGACTTTTTTCTTTAAGAGAAGACTCAACTAGTCTGCAGTTATTTGATCAAAAAATACAGTACAAACAGTAATATTGTGAAATATTATTACAATTAAAATGTTATTATGTTAATATATTTTAAAATGTATTCCATTGATGTCATAACTCCAGCCGTCAGTGTCACATGATCCTTCAGAAATCATTCTGATATGCTGAATTGATGCTTAAGAAACAATTCTTACTATTAAGTAACCGTACTGTTTAATATTTTGTGAGAACCATGATGCATTTTATAGGATTCAGAATTCAAAAGCATTTATCTTGAAACTTTGGTAATAGTGATTTTTTTTTTTTTACTGTGATGTTTGGTCAGTTTAATGCATGCCTGTTAATTTCAATTCAATTCTTATAAACAAACCAGACAATTTTAAACTTAAATATATTTATAACTGAAATGTATATTTATATTTATATTTTGCAATTGTAATGGTTAAATAATAGTTAGTAACAAAAAAATCGCATAAATTGATTTTTCCCCCACAAAATTTTATTGGTCAAAATGTGTGGGACTATTTCACAGACCAGTGTTCTCTCTGCATTCAAATTATTTATTTACACATAGTGATTACATTGTCTTCTTGGTTTAAACAAACGTCACAGTGTACATAAGTTCAGGAACTTCAGTGAGTTCATTTAAATTTAAAAAACCGTCATGAGTGATAAGCAGTACTACTGTACATGACTGACTTTTACAATCTTAAGTAATAAAATTTGCTTTGTACATGCACAGAGGAACATACATGTTTACCCCTACACACAAATTCATGATACCTGCTTAAAAGAGGAAACGGACAACTCGTAAAATCATAAAAGATATCCATAAATGCTTGCATGTACATGAAAATGCCCACTTACTGTATCTCAGACACACCTGTACTTTAAGACAAAATATTTATGTTCGCATACCATGCATGCACTAAACAAACAATAGTTTGTTTATACAAACATACAGTGCACGTGCTATAGGCAAATTACCTTATCTGGGTCGATTATTGATACACAACAGAACAGGGATGATAAAGTACTGTACCTACAGTACATATTGAAGCTTTGGTTAGTTGGATTTTATTAGTTTGTCATCAAACCTTCATCTCACTAGTCTATCAAAACTACAAAGTCTGAATGAAGCTATTTCATGTTTCCTTGCATTTTTCATAAACATTTAGATTGTAATTTCATTGAAACTGAATGTCTAATCATAAACAGCACTTGGTTGTCACTCGTGTGTGTGTGATTGGCAGTCGAGCTCACCGGTGGGCGGCCTGATGGACAGCATGTCGCAGAAGTACCATCAGATAAACCAGGCATTCGAGGAGCTCAGAATATTGACTCAGGACACAGAGAATGACCTCAGAAAACTACAGCACAACCAGGAGTACTTTATTATACAGTACCAGGAGAGCCTCAGAATACAGGGTATGCAGCCACACTCTGTTTGACAGACAATTTTATTCAAAGCAACACCAAGATTCACATTTCATCAGTTGAAGTACTCCCTGAGAATCTTACTTTGACCTCACACACACACACACACACACACACACACCAGCAGACAGTCGTATGCAATCATATATACAGACTATTTTATTATTCAGTACATACTACTGTGAAAATAATCTCATTAAAACAGCCTGTAAACTCCCATAATTCCTGAGAATACCACTGAATGACAAATCAGACCAGTTTTTGAGAGTTAGTTCACCCAAAATATGGAAATTTTGTAATCATTTACATATCCTCAGGTTGTTTCAAATCAGTGTGAACTTTTGTTGAACATAGAAGAGGAGATTTTGAAGAACGTGGGGGCATAAACAGTTACTGCTCCCCATTATATTTGCCCACTTACAGTCTAATGTTTCTATAATAAGGAAGTCAATGGGAACCAACAATGGTTTACATTTACATTTATATTTATTAATTTAGCAGATTTTAGCAGTTTTTATCCAAAGCGACTTACAGGTGGGGGAAAAAAAACAAGCAATTAGTTATTAGTTAGGCAAAAACAATTTAGGAAGTGCTCATTATACCGTATAACAGGCAATGTTTAGATAAGTGCAGGCTAGAAAGGGAAAGAAAGGATAGGGTTAAGAGATTTTTTTTGTTGTTGTTTTTTTTTTTTTTTTTTTATGATGTCAAGTAGTGTTGAAAGAGATGGGTGATGGGAAGATAGTGATGGGAGATAGTGATGGGAAGATCATTCCACCAGCCAGGAACGGTGTAAGAGAATGTTCTGGAAAGAGATTTTGTGCCGTCGCACACTGGCACCTCAGAGTTCTGGAGGAAGTGTAGATTGGTAGCAGTGAGTGGAGGTAAGTGGGCGCCGATCTGGAGATTGTTCCATATGCTAGCATCAGTGTCTTGAATTTGATGCGAGCTGCAATTGGGAGCCAGTGTAGGGAGATGAAGAGAGGTGTGACGTGGGCCCTTTTGGGCTCCTTGAAGACTAGTCGTGCTGCTGCGTTCTGGATCATTTGTAGTTTGAATCATTTGGTTTGGTTACCCAAATTCAAGAGAAGCTCAACAGACGAAAGTAATTCTTAGAGGTTTGCACAGGTAAGTAAATGATAACAGAATTTTTATTGTTGTTGGGTGAACTTCTCCTGAGTGTTTATCTCTTTGTGTAAAAATGTATAAATCAGCATTATTCGTAAAGATAATTGCACTAGGAAAAAAACTGATCATGCAACTGATACACCAGCACAGGAAGAATGCTGCACTTGTCACATAGGAATTGCTAGATTCACAACCCACTTTTTCATACCCAGATGGCTATTCCACATTTAACATTTTCATTATTTTATCAGCAAAGCTGATCTTTGTGTACTAAAATCTTTATTGTGTGCAGCTCAGTTATCAAGTCTGGCCACACTGCCTCCAGCAGACAGACAGCTACGAGAGCCCAGCCTTCTCAACAAGAGAGCCACAGTAGAGGCCTGGTTGACCCGAGAGGCCAACACCCTGCAGAAATACAGACTGGTACACACACACACACACACACTCCGAGTGAATCATACACTCAGACTGTACGTATGTATAACACCTTTAAAACAAAAGCAACGCTTCCAACTGATGTTGTCCATTAGTTTTTTTAAGTACAGAACTAAACCTGAGGGCCATTGTTATTTACATAAGTACAGCACATATGTTCACGTTTGCTCATGTGGTGTTATATGAGCTTACAGTATGTATATGTGTTCAGGGCTTGGCAGAGAAACACCAGAAGACACTGGCATTGCTTCGTAAACAGCAGACGGTGATTCTTGACGACGAGCTGATTCAGTGGAAGAGACGTCAACAGCTGGCTGGCAATGGCGGGCCGCCCGAGGGAGGACTGGACATATTACAGTCATGGTGCGTACACATGTATATTTAGCAGTCTAATTTAAGACATACCATAGGCTTCTATTGTATATAAAGCTAATTATAATTACTACAGTTTAAGCCTATTTTATATTATTTCGTTTTTTATTTCATTTTATTTTCCACAAATGTTCCCATAGGGAGGTTTTCCTACATTTATCTTCAGGGGCTGACTTGTCCCAGTGCATGGCTAAATACAGCAGTACACACACTAAGACAGTTATGCAAATAATCAGAGGCAGGCACACATTTTGCTTGTGCACAAAACATTTGTGTTTACATTACACAAACAACAAATGCAGAGAGCGGCTCTGTAGTTTATGCTTGGGTTCGCCATTTCTGCGTGTGTTTGTGCACAGGTGTGAGAAGCTAGCAGAAACCATTTGGCAGAATCGTCAGCAGATCCGGAGGGCGGAGCATCTGAGACAGCAGCTGCCCATTCCCGGCCCCATCGAAGAGCTGCTGACCGAACTCAACAGCACCATCACAGACATCATCTCAGCTTTAGTCACCAGGTCTGTTTGTGTGTGAGAGAGAAAGGTGAAGTGGTTGCAAAATGCAGTAACACAACCAATATTCTCCCTGTAATCAACACTGTGCGTTTTTATCTTATCTCTTTCTTGGTTTTGCTACAGTTTCTTGGTGACTTCACAATGCATTTGATTTGTTGGTATTAGTTGCCATAGCGACTTGTAACTATACATTCAAAGACATACTTTGCCTTTCTTCCTGTGCTCCACATGTGTGTGTATTTTTTCACTCAGTGTTGAGCCTAAGTGGTTATAGTTTTTTGTTTTGGATGTAAGAGAAGGGGTACGTAGAAAGAATTATTATAGACATAGTTCTAGGAAATACTCAGTCTTTTCTGACATATGGTACAAGAACATCTTGATCATATTTTCCATTGAATTACAGCGAATTGGCTTTCAAGCTTTAGAAAGGATGTAAGCACATTATAAACATGTCTATGGCTTCATATGTGTAACTGTTACTAAGCACAGTTATTAAAAGCACAGAAATGCTCTGCCTTAGTTCATAAGAAAAGTGTAATTAATATATCATTCAGTGATTTGGATTAGCACATTCATTTAAAAAAAAAACTGACTCGAAACAAATAATGCATACATGAAATAGAGAAAGTGTGTGAGTTGTTAGAGGCTGGATTTATCGCATGAGCCAATCACATTGCAGTGACTTTCCCTCATTCATTCTCATTCACCCTCCCACCGAACTTACCCCACACTTTATGGGGTCTGTTAAAACCCAAAGGGCTCAGAAGCATGAAGTTTGAAATCCGGAAGGAACAGAAAATGTCATAATAAGTTTTGCGATAGTGTGAGTAATAGTCATTAGAGGGTGAGCAAATGATGACGCAGTTGTCATTTTCGGGTGAACTATCCCTTCACATTCACACATTTTATGAGATGAACATCTCTGTACCAAATGATTGAGTGTTTATGTATTACTCACCATCCGTAAGAAATCAACAGAGGCAGATTGTCAGAGAGATCATTTTGGTGGCACACAGTGGAGTGTCTACAAACGTCTGCTCTCCTTCACTCTCTTCCTCACAATATCTCAAGCTCTCAACATTCACACCTACCACAGGGAATTAATGTGTGTGTGTGTGTGTGTGTTTGGTGCCTCAGGCCATACAGTCAGAAACACTGAGCCTAATGGGAACTATGCTTTTAAAAACCATTAGTGTCTAAATGGATCTCCATCAACCTGAGAAGTGTAACGCTGGCTGTGCAACCATTTAAGCATTTTTAAATGAATCAAATTTGGATTCCTACAAACCAGTTAACTTCTGCAAATGATTACTAACTAAGCTTTATCTCTAAATTAAAACTTGTTTAATTTAGATTAGGAAATGAATATATGGATATGAATAAGTATTTGTTTTGTGGTCCCTAAATCAAATAATTATGAACTATGAACTATAATTATGAATTATGCATTAATTTGTTTTAAAGGGTTCATCACGTTCATCACTGATTGCACTTTGCCAAGAATACATTTATCAGGAAAATATTATTATAATTAAAAAATATTCAGAAATATATATTAAAATGTTCATAATTTGATTTTGAATTTTCAGGATCGTTAGTACCCAGATAGCACATCTGCAAGATGTTGACTGCTTCATCTGTGGTGTATAAACTTGTTATAAACATCTTGTGTTTTTTTACATACATTCTAAATCATAAACATCTTAAAATACAATTTGTAAATGTCTATCTGACACCTAACAGGAAATGTCCTATTGTCGTATTGCCAATGAGCAAACACTCTAAAAAATATATGTCTTCCAGATGTAAACACGCACATCAAATAGATAGTCTCTGAGATACAGGATACAAGTCCTTAGTGTCACATGACCCTTCAGAAATCATTCTAATATGTGACTCTGGAGCACTAAACCAGTTATAGGTAGCACAGGTATATGTGTAGCAATAGCCAACAATACATTGTAGGGGTCACAATTATTAATTATTTTTCTTTTATGTCACAAATCATTAGGATATTAAGTAAAGATCACGTTCCATTAAAATACATTTGTACATTTGTACATTTCCTACCATAAATATTATCATAGCTTAATGTTTGATTAGTAATATACATTACTAAGGACTTATTTGGACAACTTTTAAAGGGGATTTTTTTTTTTATTATTATTATTATTTAAAATTTTCAAATGCTATATATCAGCCAAATATTTTACTATCATAACAAACCATAAGCCAATGGAAAGTTTATTTATTCTGCTTTTAGATTATTTATAAATATCAAAACCCTAATGACTGTTTTTCTGGTCCAGGGTCACATAAGGTATGACCATTTAGTGCTCAAGAAACATTTGCTATTATTATCAGTGAAGAACCTAAATATCTGTTGATAAAAAACTGACCCCAAGCTACTATGGTGCACATACATGTTTTGCTTTTAATATGCAGTATGTTTTATGGACATGGATGTACATTAAATACATGTACGTGTGTGTGTTTTGTCTGCAGTACCTTCATCATCGAAAAGCAGCCTCCTCAGGTGCTGAAAACACAAACAAAATTTGCGGCGACAGTGCGTTTGCTGGTAGGTGGCAAACTGAATGTGCACATGAACCCACCGCAGGTCAAAGCCACCATCATCAGCGAACAACAGGCCAAGGCCCTGCTCAAGAACGAAAACACCAGAAAGTGAGCAGAAACACAACACATTGTATTTAGTAACTCCTCTGGGTGTTTTTGATGACTCATTGTGGACTGGTTTCAGTTTTATCAGGCGCCTCTGATACATCATCCTACTGTACTAATGCACAACTTGTATGCCCAAACCCATCTTTTATCTAAATCTGTACTTAATGGACCTAGATCTTGGTTAAAAATCTAATGATTTTATATGACTATATGCAGAATAATATTCTCTGTGTGTGTGTGTTTCTGACAGTGACAGCAGTGGTGAGATCTTGAATAACAACTGTGTGATGGAGTACCACCAGACCACAGGCACTCTCAGTGCACACTTTAGAAACATGGTGAGTGCAGTGTGACCAGCTTAAGCCTGACTTGAAAGAAAACATCTGTAAGACTACTGTAAGAACTTGACTGAAGTACACTGACAGCCATGATTTAAGTTCATAATTTATTCTGTACCTGCATAGGGAACAGAGCTGTATTCTCAGTTATGCATCGACAATGAATTCAGTTGAGCAACATTTGACCCTGTAAATCCAGGCATGAATCAGTAGTCATAAAGATAAACAAACTTATTGAACGTTTAGATAAATATGATACAGTGTAGGGTTAAAATATCTAAGCAAACTGTTGAATAAATTAACATATTATAATATTCAATTGTTTAGATCATTTTCCATCTAATTTTACAGTCTTACTCATACTGCATGCCATGTACAGTGTAATTATTGTTTTCGTATAGTATTAGAAAACTAACTGCCCTTGTTACAGTGTAATGCTGAGAAGTATTTATCAACTACATTAACTGTACTTACTAGAATCAGAATCAAATTTATTGTCACATACACAATCATACAGAGTACAATATGCAGTGAAATGTTTTTTTCATTTTCATTTGTCGGCGCCATCATAGAAAAGAAGTAATAAGATACATTAGGAAATGAGGGTAAAAAAATCCCTCCCAGACTATCCAGTGTACACTGGGCAGTATGCGATCAGGGGTAAAAAATACCTCAGCAAAAGTACATGAAACATATAATCACAAGACATAACATTGCAACATTGGAGGGTACAGGGGATGTGGAAATGTCCAATGTAGGCAAACAACTTCTGATTCCTGCAGCTAGAGAGCGCTGGTCACAGAACCGCCTACCCACACTGAAGGGAATAAGCACACGAAGGCGTTGGGTGGGGTAAAGGTAAAAGTCAATCTGTAGCTGTTATGTGTGTGCGTGTGTTGGTGTGTAAACCTGTAACAGTCTGTACAGTCTGCGCCAGGTGACCTTGGGGGGGAGGGGTAGAATTCTAGAGCGTCCCGTTATCTTGGTCTTCGGGGAGTTTGTTATGACTCCCATAACATACTATAGGGTTAGAATTAGGGTCAACAGTGTAATTATTATAAAAATTAATTATAGATGTAATTACATGCAGGTATTTTTGAAAATATGCAACATAAAGACTTGTGTGTACACAATAAGTGTATTGTATCAAATTATTAATTTCAAGGCCACCTAATATAAAGCAGGACCAATTTAACTACTTATCATGTACATGTATGTTTTACTCTTTTCTTTCTCGTGTGTAGTCTCTGAAGCGGATCAGGCGTTCGGATCGACGAGGGGCAGAGTCTGTTACCGAGGAAAAGTTTACCATTTTGTTTGAATCACAGTTCAGTGTTGGGGGAAATGAGCTGGTATTTCAGGTTAAGGTGAGCTTGCGATTCATTAGTCAATCACCATTAGTAAATGCTATCTGTAACGCAGCAAAATTATAACAATTAGCCACAAAGATTGACAAATGCATTAATGACCATGTCATATTTAGACCAGTGTTAAATTTCAGTTAATTCGGTCAAAATAACATTTTTTGCAGTAAAAAAATAAAAAAAGTTGTGGGTGTTATGTTTATGCTATATAAATTTTATTATTCAACGTTTGGGGTTCATACAGTTTTTTAATATGCTTTTGAAAAAAAGTATTGTATGCTGATCAAAGCTCATTTTTTTATAAAATGTAATAAAACAGTAAAACTGTGGACTATTCTTAGAATTTAAAATGTTCTATTTTAGTATATTTTAAAATGCCATATATTCTTTTGATGCAAAACTTAATTTTCAGCAGTCATGATCTCTCAAAAATCATTCTGTTAATCTGGAGCTCGGGAGTATTTTTATATATATATATATATATATATATAAACATATACTAAAGCCATTTTACAGCTTAATTTTTTCTCCAGACTCTCTCTTTGCCTGTGGTGGTAATTGTCCATGGAAGTCAGGACAACAATGCCACGGCCACCGTTCTGTGGGACAACGCATTCGCTGAACCGGTGAGTTCCTGGAACATCAATGCATCTTTGGGTGTAAGTGTGAGGAAGAGGTTACAGTTCAGCCCATCATTATTGTGCCCTTGAGCAAAGTGCTTAATACCTGGTCGGTTGTGTCTCTAATAGGCGGTTGTATGGCCATATCACATGAAAGTCATGAAAACAAATTCCCAGGTCATGGGGCGATAAATAAAGGTCCAATAACTTGACATCACAAGTTTTTACTTTAACTAAACATCACAAAGATCAGCCCTGACTTGGCGACATTAAAGATGTTTTCTTTAAATCATACGTAATGTAATTTCTTTGCCACTCACCAGGATCTCAAACTCCCTACAACAAACAAAAAAACTGTCCTAGTGTGGGTGTTGATTGGATGGCTGCTGGCATATGACTCACATTCTTTTAATGTACATACTCTACCCTTATTATACCTCTACCCTTACTTTAAAGGAGCAGTGCATTCATAAATTTAAATCCTGTCATCACCATTGAAACCTGTAGGGCTTTTTTCTTTTCTGAAACAAATATAGCAAATGGATAGTAATAAAAGCATTCTAAAAGTAAAATACTATACAGGTTTTGCAGGGTTTGTGTAATATCAGATCACCATGAGTCACCAATAGGGTTTTCTTCAAGGCAGCGGTAAATGGCATCCATGCAGTACATGTTAGATGTTTATCCAAGTCAAGCTGGATGTGATGTGGAAAAGAGCTGGTGTTATAGTCTATATCCCTCTACACTGTTATGAAATTTCATTGTTGCTTTCTTAAAAAAACAACAATGATTATGACCACTGAGAACCCACCTATTGAGGCACTTTTCAACTGTAAAAGGTTAAAAGAGAGTTTATGATCATGTTTTTTTTTTTCCTGTTCTCTCTCAGGGACGAGTGCCTTTTATTGTGCCCGACAAGGTGTTGTGGCCACAGTTGTGTGAGGCTCTGAATATGAAGTACAAGGCAGAGGTGCAATCAAATCGTGGCCTGTCTGAGGAGAATCTCGTCTTTCTCGCTCAGAAAGCCTTCAGCAGCTCCAGTGTCAACCCGGAGGACTACCGCAACATGACCATGACCTGGTCACAGTTTAACAGGGTAAAAACACCTCTCACAGTCAACTACCGTACTCAACTACTGTAACTTACTGGGTTTAGCAGGTCGAAACTCCTCAACAAACCAGCAGTCAAATAGTTTTTATCTTGCTTCGTAGGTTGTCTTGTCTGCTTATTTTTAGTGTTTTCTTTGATTGATGTTTCTTTGTAGGTATTTGTACATACACGTAAAACACACACACACATTTTTTTATTTCATTGTATTTTAAAATACATAATACAGTTTCTTTGTGTGATGGCAAAGCTGAATTTTCGGCAGGCTATTACCCCAGTGTCGTCAGTGTCACGTGTGCTTCTTATTGTCGTGATACATTTTTTTCAGGATTTTTTTACAACAAACAAAAAAGCTTTAAAGAATAGCATTTAGTCTAACAATGTAAAAGCCTTTACTGTCATTTTAAATTGATTTAATGAGTCCTTAAAAAGAAAAATTCTTAGTCAAAACATAAATACAGCAATATTTGGTATGAAGTTCAAGTTGCAATTTTAAATCAGTAAAATTATTAGTCATCCCATGCTTTTGCAAATCAAGACCCCTGCATTCAGTTGTTAAATATAATTAGTTGTGTACTTCACTATTACTCATGAAATAATGCTTTTGACAGCTTTGCTTGAGTTTTATTTAAGCAAAAAAAGTATGGCATATTATTTTGTAACAAATTCTGTCCGTGATTGTGACTTGCTGCATGTTTCCTGCCGCTATCGAGCAATGTTCTAACACAAGGTTTAATCCCAAACTAGTCTTTCTTCATTCTGATTTCTTTTTTCTTAATTTTAAGTGGCAATCTGTCGACCTGGGGCAGAATGTTAGCTGATCTGATCAACATTGCAGTAGTTAATGTTTATTCAGGAATCAAGGTTTGATCTGAGAGCTTTTGATGTGCAGGAAGGCCTAAGGCTGTGGCTGCCTTTGAAACGGCCCTTTGCAGATCTGCTACATTGAGCGGGCAGTGTACCCAATGAAGGCCTTTGGAATTAAGGTTACGTTTGTGGTTATGGCTTTGTTTATTTAGTCACTGATATAAAACTCACATGTGCACACACGCTTACAAATAGAAAGTTATCTTGAAAGCACGCCAATGGTTTGATGCTTTCATACACAGGGGTGCTAAAGAAATACTATTTTGCATTAAAAACAATTTTTAATTGATTACAATTCGTGGTTGGAAATATTTGAGTCTATATATATTTCAGCCAAATGAAATTAGAGCTGTTTTATAACTGAAATTTAAAACCGATTATGTTTGTAGCACTAACACTATTTTCCCGCTTTTCTGAAACTGCTTTCAAACTTTGATTTCTATTACATGCAATGCTATGTATATAAATGTGACCTGACTATTTATTTCCATGTTTAATTTCAATTCTAAATTTCAAATATGAACCCGATTGTACAAGTTCAAGAGTTCCATGTGTTTGTGTCTCTGTGTGATCTGCCATGCTAACTGTTGAAACGGTCTGGACATAGGACATTGTGTTCTAAGAAATAGAGTGATTAAAGCGAAAGAGATGAAGACGAACACTTCCTGTCTTCACTACTAAGTAATGTGACTTTGCTTGTGGATGTCTGATTAAAAACAGACTGAACATGAGGCAGTGGATCATGCTCTCGTTCAGCCAGTCATGCCTGTGTTTCTCAAGCCCTAAACCCCCCACACACACTAGCTGTTTTCTGTCTGATTGATGTCAACTAAATGTCCTTTTCCAATGAATGCATCACTTGCGAGGAACACGTACTGGGAATTCAGCAGATTATTTTTTCATACTTTCATGCATTATTTTCCACTCCTGTAAAAAAACAAGCTTCATACTCTGACCAGGTTCTAGTTTACAACGTGCTACTAGGGCTTATTTAACACTTTACAAATGCTCGACAAAAAGTAGATGTAATTAAAAGTAACTGATGGAATTAATTTTGTGGGTGACTATTGTCAGTGAACTTAAGGGGATGAAAAAATACAATTGCAAGTCTTACCTTTATTTTAATCTCACATTTTACTAAATGTACCAACAATTAAGTCAATTGCAAATCCCCAAACAGTAAATCTATGAAACTGTAATAGTTAATAATAGCCTCATTATGTTTACCGTGCATGTTATTCTTTTAAACCTGATTTGTGTGTTGTCATTGTAGGAGAGTTTACCAGGCAGGAACTTCACATTTTGGCAGTGGTTTGATGGTGTGATGGAGCTTACTAAAAAACACCTGAAGCCTCACTGGAATGATGGGTAAGACCTGACCTCTGTGAGAACAAACAGAAACATCACACTCCTCCAGATTTAATGTAAAAAATAATCTCTTTGTTGCTGCTCAGTCAAGAAATGAATTGAGAGAAACAGAATAAGAGCTGTTGCTCCTCTCTGCCCTCACGTAACAATGACATCTCTCAGACTCAGCTGAGAACGCTGGCATTTATGCCAAATGACCCAGCGGGGTGAATCTCACAATGAAATGACAGTGACGCTTGTTCGTATTTCAGTTATGTGCCTTTCAATGGAAACTGCGTCAAATTAACAGACAAGAAAAATGTCACATTTATTGCCTTCGGAAAAGAAATAGAGTAAAAAAAAACATTTCTGATAGTTTTGGTACATTTCACCTGGAAAATTTTGTTATAAAGAATCAAATTCTTAAATCCGGGTCCAACCCCCACCCATTTTTTTTTTTGTAGAGTGGTACAGTATATAATGACTACCTTCATTATGAAGTGCTTCTTTGCCATGGCAACTGGCTGATTGAGAAATAGTGCTGGTTAAGACTATACATTAAGGAATTAAACCATGGATGGAATAACATAGAAGACCGAGAGACCTCTTGCGGCTTTGATAAGATCTAGCTCATTATTTTTGCTTATCTTTGTCTTGTTCAACCCCCAGTCATCCATATCTTGTAATCCTTTATATATAAATCATGATGAAACTGAACAGTACACTCAAGATAACCACCTCTCTGTTTCTGTTTGTGTAAACGGCCTTTTATGAATTCATGTTTGTGTTTATGCATTCATATGCTTGTATGTCTCAGGGCGATTCTTGGTTTTGTGAATAAGCAGCAAGCTCAGGACATGCTGATGTCCAAACCCAACGGTACCTTCCTTTTGCGCTTTAGTGACTCGGAAATTGGCGGCATCACCATAGCCTGGGTGGCAGAGAACCCTAATAAAGCAGGTAGAACCATTGCTTTGCTGTTCCTCAACACAAACCAAAATCACTTACATGCTTAAAAAAAAAATGCTTCAAAAGGTTATTCACAGCGAAGTCATAGAAGAACTATTTTTGGCTCCCCAAAGAACCATTCAGTCGTTTCTTTCTTCCCTTATACAATAACATAATTTGAAGAACCTTCTTTCACCACAAAGAACTTTTTGTGAAACAGAAAGCTTCCTCAGGTGCTGAAGCTTCTTTATGAAACCATTAAGAAAAAAGGTTCTTCTATGGCATTGTGAAGCACTTTTAATTACAGTGGATTTAAATGCTCTTAAAACAAGTTAAAATCTTCTGTGTGTGTGTTCCTAACAGGAGAGAGGATGGTGTGGAACCTCATGCCATACACAACCAAAGACTTCTCTATCCGCTCCTTGGCGGATCGTATCAGCGACCTGAATCATCTCCTGTTCCTCTATCCTGACCGGCCTAAAGACGAGGTCTTCTCCAAATACTACACCCCTCCACTGTGTAAGCTTGATTTTTACATCATTTTTGACATCTACTGACATCAGTTTCCACAAAAATATTACATAGCACTATATTACATTTGAACACACATCAGCATATTAGAATGATTTCTGTAGGATCATGTGACACTGAAGACTGGAGTAATTTAGCTTTGCATCACAAATAAGTTACATTTTAAAATATATTAAAACAGAAAACAGTTGTTTAAATTGTAATAATATGTTACAATATAGCAGTTTTTACTGTATTTATGAACAAATAAATGCAGCCTTGGTGAGTTTGACACCAAACATAAAAACCAAACATTTTTTTACCAAGCCTAAACTTTTGAATGTGAATGTGTAGTGTATGTACTTTTATTTTTAAATATTCCTTCAGAAGGATTTATATGCATGAATATTAAATTAAACATTAAAGGATTTTTTAAATCTGAAAGTTCTTTTCTTCTTTTGTTCTCATTATTTACTTGCAATGTTGCTTAATTTTATATAGCCAGTATAAATTAGTACATTGCTAGCCTGTGCGTTTGCACGTTTTTGTGTTAATGTCCTTGGGTTTAAATGAGAGGCTATCACTCAGTGTGTTTGTGTTTGTATTTGTCTGTGTGTGTTCTCATTCACACACAGTGTGAGCCAGTGTTATGTTATGCTTTAGGAATAATCTGTTTATCTTTCCCACCTCTCCAGCTAAAGCTGTGGATGGATACGTCAAACCACAGATCAAACAAGTAGTGCCAGAGTAAGTACACACACACACACTGTCTCTGTGTGTTTTTCTGACCTCTCAGTACAGGTCTTCACATCTCTGACATTCAAAAGCTAACTTGTTAACTCCAAGCGGTAAACCTAATTGCACACTAGCATATTAGCGCTGGCCTGGCTCTGTGGGCAGTTATTGGTTGCCATGGATACTTGAGACTCTGTGCACTCGTTCCACTCCTCAGCATATACTTAGTTCCATTAGCCTCATTAGCCGCATTATTTAGTAGACGACCCCGTTGGTCTTGTTAGCAAGCCCTCCACTTCAGTCAGACTCAGCAGGGATTCATACACCATAAGACTCAGATAATTCGGCATTCGGCATTCTGAGGGAGTGATTATCAGATAGCTGATAGTTCTTCATTTTTGAGGGTTAGCGAGAGTTCTGACCGCTAGCATCCGCTAGAGTGTGTAAAGGAGCAAAAGCTGTGAACTAGAACTGAGCAGAATGAATGAGCTCAACACGTCTTTTGTTAGCTATTTTTGTAGCTTTCTGACATTTTATGTAAGTTGAGAGAACAGAAGATGTATTTATATATCAGATTGAATTTAGCCTCAATTCTCAATAATAGATGAAAAGTGTATAAAAACTTATACATGAAGAAATAAAATAGAAATGTTGAAAAATAACATTGAAAATGTTGAGATAAAAAGTTAAAAGACTAAATTCACTAAAATTAATAGTATATAAATAATCCTAAAATAACACTTATGGTGTTAAGTAACTGACTATTCGTGTGTGTCTGTGTTTATGTAGGTTTGCAACACCTAACCCCGACCCTGCAGCAAACCCCACCTACATGGACCATGCGGCGTCTCCAGCTGTCAGTCAACCACATGCTTATGGACTCTATCCTCCCATGTGAGTGTTTCTGTCTGCCTGTAGCTTCTGCATCAAGGTTGATATTGTTAACCAAAACCAAAATTATTAAAAAATAATTTTTGTTTATTGAAATAAAATAAAATGAATATAAAGATTACACAATATGGTAAAGTACTAATATTACAAAAATATTACTAATATAAAACTGAAATAAAAAATAAAGCTAAATAGAACAATAAAACACAAAACTGATT
>JAUYWG010000277.1:0-18693 GCA_034779775.1 Enteromius afrohamiltoni | reverse complement strand
TTCAGGGCACTAGAGAGTGGACGCTTCTACTGTGAGGCTCACAATCAACATGGATCTCAGAGATCAGACGCTGTTACGGTCACAGGTGAAGCTTTTATTAACACACTCCTGTATCATTCATCAGTTATGAATGATACATTTCATGATGATTTCCCTCCTTTAGTTCTTCATGGTGCTGATAGGAAGGTGATTGTGATCACAGCAGCATTTGGAGGAGGATTATTCATCATCATCATCATCATCATCATATGGTCTATAGTGTGAGTTTAGGAGAAAAGAAATGCTGTGGTTTTATTTCTTCAGTTTTGGTGTAATGCAGCAGGCAATGACTCAGTTCTGTTTGATTATATCTTAAACATATGATATTATCACAGGAGAAAACAAAGAAGTGTTAAAACTGAAGACCTCACAGTTATACAGGTAAAGCAGAAAAAACTATGTATCATTTTATATCACTGGGTCTCACTAAATATGTTGCACAAAATGTGCTTCCGAACGTCAGTCGAGTCGTCTTCTATTTTAACTTGTGTTTAAGTGTTTTAAAGCCTCATGATGGCGCCAAACTGTCAGCGACAGCGGAATGATATTCGTAGTACCCGGATGAGCCGGTGTTTTACCGGTTGTTATCTGGGAATAACAAACCTTGAAAAGTGGCGACCAGTGTTGGGGGAACTTGCATATATTACAATATTGTGTTACTCAGAGCTTGAGGGTTTGTTTTTAATATAATAAGTTATATTTAGAAATGTAAAAGTCCTTTCACATCAAAAAGTACGAATAAACTGGAAAAAAAAAGGAAATTCACATCTGTAAAAATACAGAAGAAAGTTCAATCCTCTTCAGCAATAAAACAAACAAAAAAAACAATAAAGCACAATAGTTAGTTTATGATGTCAGTTTTGCTTGTAAATATGGTTGAACTGGATCATCAAAGGTCAGCAGCAAAGACATTGGTTAATAAAATGGAATTATATACATCCCATTATGAGTTTATGTTAATTATTTTAATGAATTTTGATGAATACTAAATCTGTTTTTGAGAGTAAGATGAGTTCACATTCACATTTAGTCTAGAACTACACTGTATTCACACACCGCTCACAATGCTCTGTATTTCTGATTTCTCTTAACATGTCAGGAGACTTGTCAGTCAGTAAATAAGAAAACAAAGAAACCGACGTTCCTTTTTCGAAAAAGTAACTCATTTATATTATTACATAAAAAAGTGAAGTGTTAATTTACTAGTTACTTGGAAAAAGTAATATTATTACATGACTCACGTTACTTGTAATGCGTTACGCTCAACACTGGTGGCGACTGACCAATCAGAATCGAGTATTTCACAAAGCTGTGTAATAATCCCGTATAAAGAACCCTATAATTAGATATGTTATGTACAGGGTGGGTGAAAAGTAGCTAGACATTAAACATTTATAATATAGCCTTAGAGGTCTAATTACACAACAGCCCAACCAACAATCAGCTGGTCTATGCTTATATAAAGTTTTTTTTATCTCACCTTGTGTTTGGTGGCATGACACATTTGGTACTGCTTGAAGACATTGCAGAGAAAGCTCAAGAAGAGATGGTGAAGAAATAAGTGTCTTTCTCTGGACAAGCACCACTATGTGAAAAGCTCTAATATGGAGCTGGTTTGAGCGTGTTTTAATGCGAATGACTAACCTTGTGCGCCGAATTCACAAACAGAAGAACAAACTCATGTGCGTACGCAACTTTCGTGAATTAGGCAGAAAGTTCAAACGTGCATACTGTATAAATACGAAAAACGGATGCAATTATTTGTGAATGAGGCCCAATGATCTAATTTCATTGAGAGTTTGAGACAAACTGCTGAGAAGTAAGAAACTGATTCATCTGTCTGATGTATGGTCTTATTTTTCAGAATGATATCTATTCTGACGTGTCTCAGTCAGAGGGTCCTTCTGAACCTCATAAAGTCAACGACTCTCTGTACGCCAGTGTGAACCCCAGCAGATCTCCTGAATCCAGAGATACTGAGGAGCTCCAGTACGCAACTGTCCAACATCACCGAATGAAAGAGATGAACAGACCGGAAGATAATGAATGTCAGTATGATAATATAAGAGTTCATCAGCCTGGTGCAGCCGGGAGGTGAGGAACTAATACTAACTATAACAATGACCACTTAAAACTGCAGTCTGATTGCAATCCAGAAAGGATTATGTTATTAAACACATGCAAGTGACTGACAGTACATTATATTTCAGTCCACAAACAGGCAAAGCATATGGACTGCAGCTTTAGCTCTAAAATCACCAGCACTTCCAGTCTGACCTTTAACAGTGTTGTCCTGTTTGCTTGTGTTTTAGGCGATCAAATGCGCAAACTTTGGAAGAGTGTTCAGTGATCTACAGCAGCACCAAATAAGTGAGAGACTGTATCACTTGTGTAACTTTATGTTTTTAGTTAATATGAGAGATATGTTATTAGTTACCGGTGACGATTCTTAGTTAAGAGTTTAATTTTAATTGTATATGTAATTTTCATACAGTAGATTCAGTAGTTGATAATCCATTAAAACTTAACCTTCCTCTGCATTCTGGCTTTAATGTGTTATTTGCTTTTTTTACGAATAATGTATGATGTTCTTGATGATGAAAAATTAACAAAACTGAATAAAACTTTGTGTTAACTTCTTGACACTTTGAGTTGAGCTCTTTTTAAAGATACATGTCTGCAGTCTGCATAAACCTGGATTCATATCTGTACGTCCATTCAGGTTCCTCTGTTGCCATAGTGACAGGCCTGTCTACATACATTGCCATTTAACAACAGTACCACCTTACAGCCCAGATTTGTTTAAAGACACCTACAATACATCACAATATTTGTAGAAATAAAACAAACAAATGTATACTGAATTTATTACCTGTCGTTTAAAGGTGCTCTATGAGATGTTGCAGGATTTTAGCTCGATTTTATTTTTATCTCAAACCGTATGCATCACCCCTCGATCGTCTTGCCGTCTGCCCTCTGAATACATTGGGAAAAAAATCTCTCACTCTCAAAAAACAACACAGAGGCTGCAATGCTGAAAGAAACATTTTGGGCACCACAACAAAAACAAACTCCAGCCAAACAACCAGGAAGAAGAGGTGGGGTTTAATGTGCGTTAAACCCCACCTCTTCTTCCCGATTGGTTGGCTGAAGTTTGTTTGCGTGTGTTAAACCCCACCTCTTCTTGACGATTGGTTGGCCAAAGTTTGTTTTTGTTTGATGTACATCCTGCACCCATAGTGTTTTGCAAGATCGCATAGTTACCTGTTGCCATTGTGAATTGTAGTACAAGCCTTACAGTGCATTGTGCATTCAGATTTACATCACTACATCAACAGACACTACGTCACAGTATCAGTGTAAAAAATAACACAACTAATTTTTTTTTTTTTTACTGAACTTATAAACTTCCATTTAAATAAACAATTATGTAGTATGCATGTAGTCTGAGCCTAACATGCTTTACACATGTCCAATAGAAAATCAATTACAAAGTGCCTCCAGCCTCATTAAAACAGTCAGCGCTGTCAGTCTTTGTACAGAGATTCAACAGGAGTCCTCCTATGCTCCTCTGAAAATGTTTTCCAGTTCACCACACCTGATGAAAAAAAAGGAGAAGGGTTTGTGTGTAACACGCAGATTTGTTTTGTTTTTTTTAATCAATTTTCTGGTAGCTGTATTTCCTCTATTCATATTAGGAGTGGTGTGCCCTTCAGTGACACACGGTTCTCTAGACCTAAACTTTTCTCTCTGCCCTTGCTGCATTATATAAAGCTGTAATCAAGTTAAGTGCACCCATAGTGAATGACTTCCACCCATAGCCCAGAGGTGCTGTGCCTCTGAAAATATGGAAAGGAAGACAGGAGGACAAAATTCACAAAAAAAGCACAAAGCTTTGTCACGGTACCAAAATTTCAGTATTCGGTACCAATACCAGTGAAGATCCACAGTTCTCGGTACCAAAGCAAAGCACAAAAACACTTTTATATAAGAGGACTTGTATTTAATCTGTTTTAAACGCTATAGGAGCATTAAATAGTTAATAAAGAGACTTTATTCTGATGATGTGCATTAACTTTATGCATTTTCTAAAAATAAGCGGGAATTTCAAGTTGAATTTAGCGGCAGAGCATGTGCTGTTACTGCTGCAGAATATTCTGACGTATCAACACATACTGGATTAAACGGACAATATGTGTTGAAGAGAGCTGCCACAGATGGCTTTTAATTGAAAGAAAACATGTACTACAAAAAAGTTAAGTTTCTTACTTTTACAATCAATATATTTCACGAGGTTAACTTGTACCCTCCGTGTGGTCCGTCCGCACAAGCTGGTTTTATTAGCGGCCCCTTTAAATACAAGACAAGCATTCAATCTACGTCAGAGCGGCAAGAGTGTCCAAAAATCTCTGTACAGCGTCGTTGGCAGGCGGCGGTGTGACCGCACAGTAGTGATTAGCAAATGTTTGAGGTGTTTTATAAGTTTTGATGTATTTCCTCCTTTTGACATAAAACTGACACCGCTGGCAGATGGGTTTTTGGTGATCGATGATGTTGCGCTTGTCATCAGCCTCAAAAACTAAATACTTCCACAAACTTCCTTTCTTTTCCACGAGCAGATTCAGAGCCGCCTCATCAGTAGCACCGCCGGTCTCCATCTCTCTGTGCTTTTATGAAGAAGACGCAACTGCACAGTGCTCACCTTTTAGGTAGCGCAGCAAGAACTGGGTTGACCCGCTGCTCGGTACTACCGGTACTTCAGAAAACCTGTTACCCGAACATTTCTAATTTTTTAGTACCGTCTTGGTACCGAAGTACCAGGTCTTTTGACCACACTACTGTGCTTCCTGCAGAAAGTATTCCTCTCTCACTATCCTCCAGAAACCAGTGCGTGTGAGAGCCAGGGTAGGACTCGCAGGGTCACCATCTTGTAGCACCACAAGATGAAGATCAATTTCCTCAGTTAGCTGTGAATATAAATCTGTAACAGTCACTGCAAAATAGCAGGCTTAATATCAGGTCATCATCATATTGGCAGAGAAAAAAGGACCACTCTTAATAATTCACCTACACATTACACATATTACAAATAAATGCAAGCAGTGTCAAACAGTAAGCATTTCAGAAATATTTGTGAGCCTGAAGAGTTTCCCTCGGAGGACATGTTGAACTGAATTAAGTATTAAAACTGCACCATGTCACAAATAGTGTCACTTAAAAGAACTGCAACAATACAAAATAAATTACATAAAATCATGAACATGAAAACTTTCCGAAAGAGTCACGTGTTCTAAAGGTGTGCACCCACTTCATTTCATTACCATCTGTATAACCAGAGTTTTCCTACAAACAGCAGGCTAAACTGTGGCTAGCGTAGATTTCACAGCACTCAAGAAATCTCCCCCATATTTGCTTGCTAACGTCTTTATTATACTGAACGTTATCTACTTAAAACAACGAGTGAAAAGATCCGTTTTAACAACATTCATCCAGACACCTGGCATATTTAGTTCTTTTTACGTTACCTGTCAATTCTTACTCCATCAGAACGCAAAAGTATTGCTCATTTAACAATATTTGGCGAGGAAGGTTAACTAACAATATATTATTGACTCCAGAAGCAATACTGCACAGCATGAACATTACTTATACACTTAAATTTAAACTCTCACCTCAAGAAGAATGTCCATCTTGCCGACAACATCTCACGTGGCATTCCGTGAGATTTGGACAAATTCAAGTTACGCCCCTTCTTGTTACGTCCCTCTGTTGCAGTCCGCGGACAGACCCTTTTCAGATAACCAGACTGAAGGACTGTAGCAGCCTCTACTGGTTAATGTGTGAATTACTGTTCATGGATGGACATGAAACACATTGCTGAAAAGCAGCTCCCTCCAAAAAAACAAACAAACATTGCTTTGATGAGTTTCTTTTTAATTGTTTAATTGTCAGCTCGTCCTTTAACAGGTATTACATTCTTCTTATTCATATTTGAAATCACATGAGAAAACGCAGATTCTTGAAATAAAGCATCTTTCCACAGAAGAGTATCAATGAGTTTTATTATATTTTATTATATTTCTTGTTCTTGTTCTTGCTGTTTTGTTTTGTTGTAGCTTTGTTCAATATATATATATATATATATATATATGTAAGAATTATAACAGTTACATTGTGTTTTAAACCTGTAGTCCTGACTAGAATGATGGGAACGATACGGGTGTAGATAGCACTTTTTAGAGATGTTCTGAACTGAGGCTGGATCAACAAGAGAATCACATCCGTCTGAGGGAAACAAAGTCATAATCCTGCAGTCCTGCTGCTGCTGCTGCTGCAAAAAAAAGTTTGTAACCAGGCTGTTTTGGGTCACCACTGACTTTCATAGCATTTTTGTCAGCCTGGTTACAAACCTATTTTTTTTTTATATCATTATCTTCCTTTGTGTTCGGCAGAACAAAGACTACTCAAGGGTGAGTAAATGATGACAGACGTTTTATTTTTGGGTGAACTATTCCTTTAATTTGCCTTTATTTTTTGATAGACATTGAACATTCAGAGTCATAACTTTGCAAATTGTTTATGCTCCAACAGCAACATTAAACACTAAAATTCAACAAGTGAAATAGCAATCAAGCACCTCTTTAAACCGGACTGACCTCTAGTCCACTATGGTTTACATTGATAGTCTACCTAGGTTACAGAGTTGATAGTGACAAACAGGGACACCAAACATACCTGCAATTATAGAATAAGTCGTATATACTGTATACAAAATATCTTATTGGCTCTTGATGGTCTCAGTCTTGATCTTTGTCTTGACTACACGTCTTTATAAAACCACAAAAAATGGTAAAAGCAACCACCAGGGGTTCAACTAGGAGTCAGTGTTAATCGATGGTCCAGTATTACTCTTATTGTGTTCTGTTCAGGAACATTTCAGCATTGCAAAGCCCTGAAACATAAGAAAGACAAGAATGCTCAACTGTAAAGGAAAAGTGTAAGTGGAGAGTGATGACACATAGAAGAAATGATCTAGAGATTACATATTGCACAAATGAATTATACATAATTACTCTAAAAAATGAATATAAAGCAAACTGCTGTAAACATACGATACTGACCATATATTATGAAGAGAAAGATCAGAGGAAGAGGAGTCTTTTGGACTGACATCACCATAGCAACACCTACTGTCCAGGCGTGGGTCGGTAAACGGTAGCAAACAGAGTTCAATGGGAGAAGCAAGATGATAATCCAAAACAGGAGCGAGGGTCGGCAAGGGTAATTCCAAACAGAATGACAATGATAGAGAACACGAATGAAAATTATGACAGTGCAATGGACCGTGAATACATAAAGGATATCCGGGGTATTTACACATCACAAACGGGGCGGAGACAACAATAAAACACCTTGACAACAAACGAGTGGGGTGTGGCATGAGTTCGGGTTACAAACAGAGACAGACATATAGAGTTCATAGTTCAAAGTTCGCCGGCTCTGGAGTGCCCTCCAGTGGCCTGGGCAGGCACAACCAGCTGATGCTGACAAATAAGATACCAAACAAAATTATATATTTAACCATTCAAAATAATTAGTGTATGATCTTGTATGGTCCAAAACGTTAAGAATTATCCAGCACATAGTTGAGTCTGACATTTTATTTCAATCAATTTTTAAATATATTTAAATCAAATGCAGTTTCTCTCTCTAATTTAGCACTCTATTTCACTGTTATTTCCCGACAGGAAAGCACAGGGTGAAGAGAAGGGAATGGGATCAGCGCTCACCTTCCTGTTTGTTTTGATTTATAGTGATTTAGACAGCTTTGAGTGCCGTCTTTACTGATTTACCAAAATTAGAAATAGTCAAACTAATGTTATCTGATTTTATAGCATTATGCAATCCAGATGCCTGTGGTGGACTCATACCCACTACGATTTTAAAGACCTTCAGCCTAAGATTATGGCTACTCAATCAATGTAGACACCTCCTTATATAGACCCATTCCTTGTTTCATTTGAGTCACCATAATTGTGACCAGTGTTTGTTACATGTCTGTTATCTGGGAAAGCATCTGAACATAAACTCATAATTAGAATTAAGAAACTAAGAAATTGCCTACAGCATGTAAAGGCAGATAAACGAGAAGATGAAAGTAATGTAGTTCATCTCAGATTTAACCCTTTTCCTCTTAAAATTAAAAGTTACAGATTCTAACATTTTGTAATAAGAACTTAAATATCTGCTAACATTTCTGAAAATGTAGTTTATTGCTTTGAATGACCAGTTGAAAATAGTCTGGGCCTTCTGCCATCCTACGTAGCAGTTCCTAACTTCATATTCTTCTACAGTGTTTTACAAGGAGTAGTCTTAAACTGGTCAGGATTGCAATTTTTTCTGCTGAGAATTTCCTGAGAAAAGTTTTTTTGTACTGTTGATGTGCTGCCAGGAAAAGGGCTGGAATACATTACTCAAGACATAATTAAACCTAATTTACATATAGAATTTTTAAAAACAATGGTTACACGATGAAGTCTTTTAAAATTGTGCTAAAAATGCTAAAAGGATATTTATATAACAGCACGTAAGATGAAGGTGACTTTGTTTCTTCAGTAGAACACAAAGAAAGACTTTTAACTCAAACCATAGTAGTCTGTCAGTATAATGCAAGTCAAGAGGCATCAGACAAATCCAAATTAAACCCTGCGGCTCTGATGATACAGTGCGGCAGAAAAGTATTTAGTCAGCCACCAATTGTGCAAGTTTTCCAACTTAAAAAGATGCGAGAGGCCTTTAATTTTGATTGGTATACATCAAATATTCTATGAGAGAAACAAATCCAGAAAATCTAATTTTTAATGAGTTAAATGGTCAATTCCTCTGTAGAATAAGTATTTGGTGACCTACAAACAAGCAAGATTGCTGGCTCTCACAGACCTGTAGCTTCTTCTTTAGTCAGCTCCTCTGTATTAATGGCATCTGTTTGAACTCATTATCAGTATAAAAGACACCTGTCTACAACCTCAAACAGTCCCACTCCACTATGGCCAAGACACAAAGAACACCAGAAACAAAGCTGTAGACCTGCAGCAGGCTGAGAAGACAGACATGACATACGTCATGAATATGAAGGATGTTTTATGCATGTTTTTGACAACTGTCATTACAGTAAGTGTCATTCACTCAGTTATGACAACTTGACATTACCAAGGCAACATAACCTGTCAGTGTCTATGTCATGCAAGTAAGGCTCGCTGCAGCCCGCAGGATCAAGGAGGTGTGGTTGGATCCACATCAAGGGGGTGGAGATTGGTTGGTTTAGGAGTTGGATCTGGATCAAACATGGATATTGTGGGCTTGAATTTGTCATTGAAATGTCATTAAGTGTTAATATTATGTTAAATTATTTCATGACAGCATCATGAATACTTTTCTTCAGCTCAAGTACAAATTTGAGGTTAAAATGTCATGAAGTGTCATAAAGTGATATTCTGATAAATGTCAAGTAATGTCAAGTTGTCATGACACTGACAGGTTATGATATATTGGTTTATTTAAAGTTTTTATAACAAAGGCATCTGAAACAATCTCATCTTTACATTAAAAATGACATAACTTAATGACAGTTGTAATAAAACCTCCTTCATATTCATTATGTATGTCATGTCATGATTATGAAGGTGTCATGTCAGTCTTATGCACACATACATATTGAGTAAAGTGTTAACTTTAAACTATTCATATTTTGAGGTTTCAAACCATTCCATATTTCTCTGTTTTTACTTACATTTCTGTAAAACACCAATATTGAAATCTGGAGTCTAGTGTTATTTTACCGATGTTCTGAGAGGTCTAATAGGACCAGATACCATGACAAAAAATGATGAATTCCTCACTTTTTTTTCATGAATAAGTAATCGCATATTTTTGTTATGCACTAGAACAGAAAGAGACACACAGTCTGGTAAATCAGTGCTATTCCTGGACTTTCAGGTATTTAGTATTCCTGCTAGCCCAGCTAGACTAGTCTTACATACTCTGTCAGCACTGTACTACCACAAAAGGTTGTATGTATCTAGAGGTTTTTTCCTGTAAGGACAGACGGACAGAAAGGAAAGCACTGAGAGGGTCGAGCGCACCCTGAACATAGAATAATAAAGATATTTTTAATATATTATTTTCAAATGTAATCAGTAAAATACAGCAACATTTAATATTGGAAAGCAATGGCATGCTAAACTTTACTGATCAGTCTGTATTTCTATTATTCACAGTACATCTGCATCTCAAATCTGTCTGCTGTTTTTGTCTTCTGTCTTTGATTTATTGCAGAATTTCTGACCGTGATGCATAACGATAAAGTAAAAAAAAAATATAAAAAACTGTTCTGCATGTGTGCACCCCATTGTCACAAAGCTACCTCTCTCCTTAGTACAAGGAACATCGGAAAAACTGTGTAATAATGGCCCACAAGTACCTAAAACATGTTTCTATAGAACTTGAGTGTCTATGTAAAGTGAATGAGCAATTACAGCCAAAATTGACTCATATATCATTTCTTGTTTCACACCATACAATTTTCAGAGAAAGCTGAAAACCATCAGAAAAGTGAAAACATGAATGATTAGATGGAGATGGGTGAATTGTAGCAGCATACGGTAATGACCGTCTTCTGTCTGTGATATATAGGTGTTATGCAAGACTTGACACCATATCTGAGAGATTATTCAGTAAATCTGATCTGGGCGTGGTCGCATTAAGAAATAATGAAGGAGACGTGAAAGACTGGGCATCGTGTTGGTTTCATATGACTTACTTTATCACAGATAAAGTGTTTTTGTTTTAGAAAGAAACTTGATTAATGTAATAGTAGACATGGCAAGCTTTCTACAGATATAACTCTCATGTCTCTGTGTGGAGTTTCAGTTTCATTTTAGTGACGCATTGCTTATTGAAGATCACGCAGACCAACACAGCAGACAACACACCCTGTTTGTTTTCTTCATTTTCAAAACTCAGTGTGCAATTTAAGTTCTTATTTATGTTATCAGAAGAAGACGCCTCAAAATGCATATATGCGTGAACCGACCCCAGAGCCTTTGTGCCACACAAAATTCTTATGGGGGAATTTACCTGGGATCATTATCTGGACCTCCATGTGAATAGAGCTAAAGTAGCCATTTGCTATGCTTTTAACTCAAAACAAGTCTTCTATCTCTAAACAGAGTCAAACAATAACCTGTCAACATACATCAAATTATTGCAACACAACCCTGACGAGAAAACCGCAGACTGAGTAATTTACAGTAACAGAGGACGAAACTCTGTGTGTGTGTGTGTGTGTGTGTACTCTCACTCATACATGCATTTACAGGTTGGACAGAATATATATTATGTAAATTGTAATCATGTGAGATCAGTCGATTGGCTGGACACGCCTGCTTTACATATTCAGTGCGCTCCTGAAAGCCCTTAAATACAAACTGCATTGTGATCAACACCAGGTTTAGGAGCTCACCACTTCAAACTCATCACTCAAACCTTCTAGACCAGCGATGGGTTCTAAGAGCAGCAAAGGAGTGTGTAAGAACTGCAATAAGAAGTACAATCAATGCAGAAACCAGTGTCGTAACCGCCGCAATAAAGTCAACGTTTATAGATTTAATAACAACTGGGGTGGTATGGGAAACGGTGGTGACCATAACTTTGGAGGCTTACATGTTGCGCCAGATTTTGGAGGTGTTTTTGGTCAACCAGATTTTGGAGGAGGCCAGCCGGACTTTGGAGGCTGTGATTTTGGAGACTTTAATGGAGGCTTGGATATGGGAGGTTTTGGAGGCTTTGATTGTGGAGACTTGGATATGGGAGGCTTTAATGGAGGCTTGGATATGGGCTTTGATTTTGGAGGCTTTGATTTTTGAGTTAATTCGTTCAGAAAGGTGAGTAATATTTAATGACTCTCTTTCAATTGCTTTCTGAATTTTAGTTGTTTTTTGTTTGTTTTGAGGGAACCACTTTATACTTGACATTTATATTATTTTTATTGTTTGTTGTTGTTGCATGGCATTTGGAAGTATAGCACTTATTTAATTCAATACTGATTTATTATTTATTAATTTTTTCACAAGTGAATAATCCGTCTGGAGTAAATGGATTTGGAAATGTTCAAATTCAGGGAAGAACATCATGAAGCCAACAGCACTGCATTCTACAATAAACATCAGGACATCTTTAGTGCATAAAGATGCTGAACATCTACAAGACCAAGTTATCTGCAATCAAATTACCAACATCCACTGAATAACAAATCAATTTAAAGAGAAACTCATTTAACCAATGTTTGATTCTAAATATAATTTGTGTCTTAGAGAAAAAAATATATAAATATATTGAGGTAATTGGTTATTTTTAGTTCTTTTACTGTAGATTCTTTGAAGACCTGGAAGGTGACCTGGAATCATGTTGAATAACATTTTTAAGTTTTATTCTGAAGGTTTAATGATCTAAAACAAATGCAAAAAAACAAAGTCATGCTTTGGGCTGTTTGTACAGATCCTCAAGTGTGTTGAAATCAAATGACAGATTGTAAAGTTTGAGCCGCATTAGACTTTATGCTCAGTGACCTGAGACAAAGAGAAAGAAAAATCTCTGAAGGGTTATGCTTAAGTCACAAAACCAAATATTTGTTTTCATTTTCTTTTAGCCATATAAGGAATAACTATATATAATATGAAGAAATAAAACAAAATTGTTTTAATGGTTTAAAAACAGAGTTAAGTGTTATTGTAGAGGGGACTGCTCTGACAGGGGGGCTTGATTAAACTGATTTTATGGAGACTTTAAATATTTCTACTTAAGAGCAAGGCAAAAAAAATTCAGTGGATTGGGAGGCATAAGTTCAGTACTGAAATGTTTCTAAAGTCAGCAATCTGTCTGGAGTTTATAGACGTGGAGCTCAGGACCAGCTTCAGATCCAGTGAAGACATCAGGACAGCTTTAGTGCCATTAAGGATGGTAGACATTTCCCAACCTTTCTTCCAAATACAGTTCCATTCTAAATATCAAATAAAATACATAATGATTAAATAAATACTATTGTGTCTGAATGTGTCTGATTATGATTATGAATATATACTGTGTTTTATTTCTGTAAGGTAAGCTTTTTCTGTCAGCCTCATGCTGAAAATCTGGTGATGTGCCAGGAAACAAAAGTCTTCTGCTTTGTCTTGTGTGTGTGTGTGTGTGTGTTTGATTTAACCCAGATAGTGAGTCAGTATGTTAAAAATGAAGGACTGTAAAGGTTCAGTCACTTTATTCTCTTTTCACCTCCATTCCTGTGACGTCTGGGTAAAGAAAACAAGTTCAAAGCCCCCAGAAAAATGTGGTTTCACAAAGATATGCATTCTTCTCATTCTTCTTTTAAATTGTGATCTTTAAAGTTGTTCATGTTGCAGAACTTCTAGAGGGAATAAACCTTTATTTGAGGGTGATTGAAAAAGAGGTATTTGATCCAAATAATCTATGTTTTGTAGGTATGTGTTAAAACAGTTATAAAGGAGTTAACATGTAAACTTTTTTTTTTTTTTTTTGAAAAGTAGTATATATTCCTGTTTGCGCAGTATTTCTTCCCTGGTAAACAAATATATTTATTCAATAAAATGTAACTATTAATCTAAATTTTGCTAAATAAAAGGATCTGGCTCGCATCAGTCACATGACTGCCATTAACCAATGCTCGTCCTTGAGGGCAGAGCGCGCTCGTTACAAGCCGGGTAAAAGCTTGCAAAGTGCACGCGCATTTTCTGCAGGCTGGGTGTCGCGGAGCTGGAGGAGAAGCAGGCAAATTAATTGGAAGGTGCAGACTCCAGCAGGGTGTACAGCGCACACTATAGTCTATAACAACAAATGAATTGAAATAAATGAGCATGCTGTTTGTGCAACAGCGCGACAAACATGACCTGTCCTTTTATGAACTGCTCAAGTGGTGCTCATTAACTGCTAGCTAACTGGGTAAGGGTGTTACAACGGAGTCTGTGGATCTGTTTTGTTTTAAAGTAAGTTACAGGACTTTTCCCTTCTTTTCTGGAGGGCTTTTATTTCACTAAAAACTATCTAATATGGATATTCACATAATTATGGGTTATTATATTTATGATATAAAAAAAAAAACCACTGTTTTTTTAAAGAAAATATATTAAGTAACAGATGATATTAGGTTTATATTTCAAATTAGATAAAATGCTGATTTTACAGCAGTAAAATGATTATATCTCTACAGTTTAAACATTTAATAAGCACTGCATGTTTGTGTGTTTTATGTGTATAGATTTTTAAAAGTTATTACTAATAATATAACAAATATTGCAAATATTTTTTTATTTTAATATTTGAAAGAAAGAAAGAAAGAAGATTTTACAGTTCTACAATCTAATCCCTCCCATGTAAAGTTGATGCTGCACTCTAAAAAACTGCAGGGTTAAAACAACCCAATTTGGGTTATTTTGGCAACCCAACACTGGGTCAAATATGGACTAACCCAGCGGTGGGTTATTTTAACCCAGTTAGTTGGGTTATATCTTTGACCCAACATGCTGAGTTGCTTTTTATGGTTTAAAATGACTACATTTCTAGGCTAAAATGAACCCAAATTAAGCTCCAAAACTTGTTCATTTTCCAATCACTTCTACACACAAAGAATGACTATCCAAAGGTAAATATTTATTAACAACAAGAGAAACAGTCAAAAGTAACATGAATGTTTATAAATGAAGCACTGAACATTTGTTAAATAAAACAAGATCAAATGTAACTTTTTATATCGCATAAAAATATTTTAAAACACTACTGTACAATTAGGTAATACTTAAGTTCTTTACAAACTATTCTGGCATTACAGTACACAAATAAACCAGACATTAACACTAATATAACATTTAACAGAAGCATATGTGAAAGAACATGAGCATGTGCGTGAATGACAGGGTCAACTCCATTTCTACTAAACAACACAGAACAAGCGTTTAATTTAACATTTTGTTTTTACAAATCATACACTTACAGTTTGTTTGATAGTCCATGAATGCTGATCATGCATCACTGCCAATTCTCATGATCTCATGTGAAGAAGCCATGACATCATTTACATTATCCAGAGCATTGTCCTCCTTTAAAACCACTGCTGCATCAGTTCAGTTCTCTTCTGTACCAGCTTTCATCCCAGTCACTGCCTGTTCGTCATCAGTGGCCTAACAAGAGAAAAACATCTGAAAAAAGAAAACATTTAATTAAAATGTATTCATTTTCATCTGAAGATAAAGATTAAATTAAAAAAATGTCTGCCAAAGTTAGCACTATTTCAGAAAGCTACTTCTTTACTGAAATATTGAAACAGACCTCACACATTTCCATGTACGTGAAGAGCTGCTCTTTCAGGGATTAGTTCACCAAAACATTAAAATGGCCATCATTTCTACTCCATGTTGTTCCAAACCCATTCAAACTCTGCAAAGTTTTGGAACACAATAAATATATTTAATATTCTCTTATATTTCTGAATATTTATATTTTATATTTATAAATATTTCTTAATAATTCTTAATATTTTTGTCCTCCACTGCAAGTCTGGATGACCAATATTTTCTTCTGAACAGACATGTTCTCTATGACATAATTTAAGATTATTTATATATTAATTTATAAATATTTATATATAAACATCAGCATGGATTACTTCTGCAACATTTATTTTTGAAACTTGAAAATATGGATTATCTAGACTCTCAGTGGATTAACAATAATTCAGGAGAAAATGTAAAAAATCGTATGTGTTCTAAAGACAGACAGTAAATTGTTTTTGTGAACTATTCCTTTAAGAAATGATGACTGTCCAAATCAGACTCCAAAGTTGTTTAAGTGGTTTAAGTCCTGCAGTGAAAGAACACCGGCAAAAATGGTTTACATAAAATATGAACACGTAATCACACTGTTGTGTAGCATTAAAAATATGAAGTAAATGGGCAGGAGACAAGAGAAACATTTATTTTCTAAAAGGTTATTTCCATCAATCACAAAAGAATGATGTCTTTCAACATCTACAAAAACAAATATTTCTATATCAAATACACATATGCTGTATATATGACATGGAATGATGAAGTTTACTTGCCTTGAACACAAGCAGGCTTCTGTGTCCTTAACTCCAAAGATAGTTCTGCAATGAAAAAAATCTAAATGTAAAGTGAAAATGCAGGAGAAAAAACAAAGAAAAACAAACATTATTTTACTCTTAGTAAAAAAACATGATGGAATAATGACGTTTACTTGCCTTAACCGTCTTTCCCTCTCTTCTGAAGAAGCTAAGAAAATCTCTTCTGTCCTCACACACGCAGCCGGCCTCTGTGTCCTGAACTCAGCCGCGGACATTAACACACGAGCTCAACACATCTGAAATATTACATGCAAAACATTACTTTCGACTATTATCACTTCATCAGCCTCAAAAGAATGATGCTAACAGTTAGTCTTTATTACGTAGCGCTGTTTCCTATCAGTTTAGCCGCAAGAAAATAGATAAATTCAATGTCAATGTTTTAATAACCGTCTATTAACACCTCAACAAGAGCAAAAAATCGTATGTAAATATGACATAAGACAGTTAATTAAGTATATTAATAGTATATCTGCCGTTCAGTGATTTCTGAGGAAAAATCACATCAGCGTATTTTTCGATATAAGCTCTTTTCAGACTATTCCTGCCTTCCATGAAGTCTCTAAACACTCCCGGACACAAACAATGAATCATGACTATTTTTAAACTTTACTTACCATAAACATATTTCACTCGCTTCCATCTCGAGACGATGAAAAAATGGTGGCTTCTCGCAGTCGCAGGCAGCGGTGTCGTCCGATGACGTGACGTGCGTGCTCTCTTTAACGTCCGCATCCCACATCCGACCCATTTTCAACCCAATGCCCTTACCCAGCGGTCTCAACCCAGCATTTGGGTTGAAAAAATAACCCAGTGTTTTTCAGAGTGTGTAATGTTCTGTGATGTTTAGAAGGTGCTAACAGCTAGCACATAGATTTTTTAAATGTAGAATTTTTAAAGCATTGTCACCAATCTTTATACATTTTATTTCTATCTCAAAGCACTTCTTTAATCAGCTACCTGTGGACTTTTTAATGTCTACAGTCTCAGATCAACACAGCAGGAGCAGCAGGAATCCCTCAACAGCAACATTGTGCGCCGTCAGGTAAAACATAGCCTACATTTGCTTTGCATTATCCCCACCTGATGACAGTCATATAGTATGATGCAATTCCATATTAGATTTGTCATGACTGTGAGATGTTGTTATTCAGCCTGTTCTATCTGTCTCTTTTTTAACTTTGAGCACCCGCCCTTAAGCGTCTCTGCACGGCCCTGCTCATGACTTAGTTATTAACTGCATTAATCTGCTATAAACAGCTCAAGCCTCTGTGACTCTGTTTAAAAGGACATCATGGAATCAACAACGGAGAAGTTAGAGGAGATGCAGAAGAAATAATCCTACTCACAATAGAGCTTTAAGCACAAACACCGGACAAATACCTTCAGATTTATCATTTGATCGATGTCTTGAGGTGTGGCAGCCATACTAGAAGCAGAATAAAGGACTGCGGGCCGCTGAATTACTAGAAAAATAAACTCTGCTTCACATCTTGCCCACATCACCACCTCAGGTGTGCATTATTTGTCTAATAATTCAATGGCCATTCGCCAATTATTCCTTACTTATGTTAAGCACATTAGTTAATAAATCATCGGCTGATGATGTCCATCTCTGCTGTACAGAAGTGAAAATCACAGCACAATAATCAAAGGTGTTCAGCAGGGGGCGACAGACAAAGAGAGAGAACAAAATAGCAATAATCAGGAATTACAAGTATATGCACATAATTTATAGGTTGCTATAGTAATCATGAATATGCATCATGAAAATGCATTTACTATATCACAGTTTGACATATGCATGAAAATAAAAATGTATAATCAGAAATGTACAAGTGCACATGTGTACATTTAGTGAGTATGTACAGTGTAGTGCAAAGATTGCAACATGTCCTCCAACTAATACACCCGTACGGGTCGTTTCTTCAATAGCGGTGAAATACGACCCATCAGAGCGTATACCATACTATATCCCTATCAGCAACAGAACATTTGCATATTAATGCTTTGTACTGCTTTATCTGCCATGTGACTCAGGCCATGTCCACACTAATAGGTTTTCGTTTGAAAACGCATCTTTTTCTCTCCGTTTTGGCCTTCCTTCCACACTGAGACGGCGTTATTGTCAGGGAAAACTGAGCTTTTTGAAAACGCTCTCCAAAGTGGATCAATTTGAAAACGCCATTTTCGCGTCGCAGTGTGGACTGTGAAAACAGAGGCTTTCGAAAACAACTACACATTTTAGTCATATGATGCAATCATGGGGGCAAAGAAGTCAGTGTGGGTCAGAGTTCAGTAAGGAGACAGCTCTTGGAAAAAAGCTGTTCCTCAGTCGACTGGTTCCAGTCCAGGGGAGTCTAAATGTGTGTGTGTTTGATTATTTGATGCACAGCATGTTGTTTATGACTGATTTCTTAGCTCTGTTCTCACGCTTCTGTCTC
>JAUYWG010000276.1:0-18715 GCA_034779775.1 Enteromius afrohamiltoni | reverse complement strand
ATTTTTCCTTTAAAATGATACATTTTCTCGGATTAAACTTTCGATCTGTCATCTATGTTCTATTACAAATAAAATATTGACATTTGCCATCTGCACACCATTGCATTCATGTTTTATGCACAATTTGTTTAGTGTCCCAACTTTTTTGGAATCCGGTTTGTATTTTTATGCACCTTATATAAGGCTTCATTGCACCAAGTAATATTATTTTTAATAATTTAAGTTGTAGTAAAAAAACCAACGCTGACAATAACAACAGCAAATCAAACTGTTATGAGATGATGTATCAGTCACTCAGTAGGGGTCTGAACTTTAGCAGCAGATATTCAAATCCTGTCACAGTGATGGATAAAGTGACCCAGAGACTTCTGAAGAAGTGGCTTATTCATATTTGGCCTGTGTCCCTTTAAGGCCTGTAAAATGTGCTGCAATGAATCATGATAGTCTCTTTTGTCGTCTCATCTCACCTAAGCACTTCCACGTCAGACTGAACTTTTTCTGTATCCTGTATTGGATGAATGCAAACTACGGGAGCTCCTTTGTCTTTCTGGAAGAATATCAAAGCTATATTAATACTCTGACATTTTACGCTCTTCATGTTGGCAATAAGCTATTGTGTGCTGACAAAAGAGCGGGAATGTACCACAGCTTTCCATCTGAAGAACATTAACTGTACAGTAGTGACACGACGGATACAGGACAAGAACAAGAGATGAGATGAAAGCGGATTATTAAAGCAGGAGCGAGGGAATGTTGGAGAACACGGATCTAAAATCCAGATTCTTTACACGTCTTCCCCATTTGCGAACATGCTGAATTTTGACATAGTAATTATGGAATACAAAAGAGCTCATTATGCTAATGTCATGCTGATGGAGTTTAGAATGATTACTGTCCAGAAGAACTCACACACTTGTCATCTGTAATGAAATACCAAGGTTAAAACACTTGTGAAGTCCAGTCCACAGGTTATTGTCTTCAAAACTGTATATGTGTGTGTGTGTGAGTATATATGTGTATAATATATATATATATAAATGGATATGTGTGTGTATATAGTGTAGTGTAACAGTGAAAATGCACTCTTTAGGGTCTGATTTAGGTTCTATTATTATATTAGATTTGCCTTCTCCAGTATTGATTTTATGCTTTTCTGATTTTTTTTATAAAATTTTATTATAAATAAAATCTAGTAGTTATATTTTAGATCAAATTTAGGATATATTTCCGTTTTTTAATCACTTATTGTAAATGAGCTAGATGCCAAATGAATATTTTTCAACACTTCATTCAAAGCCTTTCTTAAAAACAGTGTTCTTAACATTTTTCTAAAATATTATTTAGCCATTTTTTAATTGATGTTATTATTTTTATTAATTGAAATATGTCTGTGTGAATTTATATATGTCTAATTGACTGTGATCAGCCACTCTTGAGCTGTTTAGATTTATCCAAAATAGATTTATTTTGGGATTTATCTGATTTATTAATTAGATTATTGTATTTTTTTATTCAGTTTTAATTGACATCTTAGTAATTTATTTTCGAATGAAATAAATTTTATAGTGGTCTCATGTAAATTGGGGAAAGAAAATGAAGAAATGATTACGTGTAGACTTCTTTATCATGAGTTTTTCATTTCACGAGCAAAGTGGATAAAAATAAACCACAAAAATTAGTCAAATGTCAATTTATTGATTTTGGTCAATGGTCAATTAATTCAGTGGCAATTAAATTGATAGCAGAATGTCACAACTGACCAATAAGAATCATTTCAGAAAGGACCGCATTAACTAAACCTCCTGAGGATGCTAGTCTAACTTGGCTAAATAAATAAGCATAAATACCTTTATAATTCTAATATCATACCAAAAGTCTATAATACATCGGTCAAGAAAGTATATCATTGTTCTGAAAGCTTCAAGCATCTGGCAGTTCATCAGCTCTCGTCAGTCTCCTGAGATCAGCTCACAGAGACTCTTCATACGGCTCTCTCAGTCTCTCTCTTCTGTTATATCCAGACCGGTGTCTCCTGCAACGGACACAACAGGAGTTATAGGAGAAAACCAACAAGAATAAATCCAGAAGCTAATGCATTTTCTTGTGCAATCAAGTGCAAATAATGTAATTGTGTTAAATGTGTAGTTTATGGAAGTGTAAATGGCCAGCAGTAAAATAAACCGTTTTACCTGAAGGAAGACATTTGTAATCATTTTAATTTGCATAACTATTTATGGCACATTAGCTTATTGATATTGCGTGTATCGTACTGTTCATGTGAGTCTTGTTTGATGTCACTGGAGGTAATGCATCAATGATTTCAGTACAGTCGTGTTGCGTGACATAAGATGATGTTTAATCGTGCTTCGCTGACGATAACACACTGAACCCGTTTAGACGTCAGTAGCTGGAATGAAGACGTTCTCCACCCAAAACCATTTACATTCCATTCATTGCTTAACATTGGGTGTTTAAAACCACAAAAAACATTACGCATTTACTGTAGAACACCATGGTTCATGTTTACTGCTTTAAATGTTTTGCGCTGTTTAATAAGGAAAATATCCACGCTCTTAAATTCTGATCTGAATCAAGCGATTCATGAACCCGCTCTGAGGTTCTGGTCAAATGATTCACTATTCATAGGCCTGATCTGAATAATGATTCACAAATCATCATTTAAGATCGTTTCAGAACTAACAAATGTATTAGTTAGGCTGCTTCAAAGTCCTGATCTGATTTGAGATTCGTGATTCAAAACGGTGAATCATTTCGAGATGCAATTGGTTTATCTGATTCAGAGTTTCACTCATCACTTTCTAATATATACAAAATGAATAAAAATAGGGACTTGTTACGCACCTCCACAGTATAAAGGCCAGAGATGCAGCTACGAGCGTCAGTGTCAGTAGCAGAAACACGACGACAGTAGTCGTGCTCCTGTTTGTGCTTTCACACACTTCTGAAACACACACACAGAGACTTCACACTGTCACTGAACATCTGATGAAAAGCGATGTTCCTATCCTTCGTGATGCAGTGAGAGCTGTACCTGCAGTGTATGTGGCTGAACTGTGTCCCAGTTTGTTGCTCACCACGCAGGTGAAGTGTCCACAGAAGGTGCTGGAGACATCCAGAGACGTCCCATCTGCTGAAACACGACCCACTTTCTCCGTTACAACCACTTTCTCATGCAGCCAAGTGAAGGTGGGCTCAGTTCCCCACGCCTCCATACAGTGAAGAACAGCGTGTGACACATTCACCATCACCGACACGTGATGCACTGCCACTGACACACACACACAGAGATCAATTACTAGAGAAACACGAGGACACAATGAAGACAGAAATGGGTCACTGCTATTATGGAGTGCATCTTTCTCACCATACTGAATGTTACTCTGTCTATCTGTCTACAGAGGGTACGGAAAGTATTCAGACCCCCTTAAATTTTCCAGTCTTTGTTATATTGCAGCCATTTGCTAAAATCTTTAGTTATTTTTTTCCTCATAGATATACACACACAGCACCCCATATTGACAGAAAAACAGAATTTTTGCTGATTTATTAAAAATGAAAAACTAAAATATCACATGGTCATAAGTATTCAGCCCCCTTGCTGTGACGCTCATATATTTCTGACTGCAGCCCTCCACCAGTCGGGGCTTTATGGCAGAGTGTCCCGACGGAAGCTTCTCCTCAGTGCAAGACACATGAAAGCCTGCATGGAGTTTGCTAAAAAACACCTGAAGGACTCCAAGATGGTGAGAAATAAGATTCTCTGGTCTGATGAGACTAAGATAGAACTTTTTAACAACACAATGACCCTAAGCACACAGCTAAACTAACCAAGGAATGGCTTCACAACAACTCTGTGACTGTTCTTGAATGGCCCAGCCAGAGCGCTGACTTAAACCCAATTGAGCATCTCTGGAGAGACCTAAAAATGGCCGTCCACTAACATTCACCATCCTCACCAGGATCTGCAAGGAGGAATGGCAGAGGATCCCCAAATCCAGGTGTGAAAAACTTGTTGCAATCTTTCCTAAAAAGACTCATGGCTGTATTCAATCAAAAGGGTGCTTCTACTAAATACTGCGCAAAGGGTCTGAATACTTACGACCATGTGACGTTAATGAGGAAAACAATGAACATAAAAGGTTTTAAGCAAAAGGCCGCAATATAACAAAGAGTGAAACATTTAAGGGGGTCTAAATACTTTCCGTACCATACTTTTCGTATAGATAGAGATATCAGTAGAGAAAGATGGATGAATGGATAGATAGTACAATTTAAGTTTATAATATTAAACATACCAATATAAAAATGTCTTAACCCTACACTGACAATTTTTTGTTATACATGGAGGTTGTGTTTCATTGTATTGTGTTTCACCAATCAAAATGTTGCACAACATGACATCATCCTTCAGGAAGTGACATCATTTTGGAGGGAAATCAACAGCACAAACAAGAAGTAAGTGATAGAATGTATTAGCAATGATATAAATTATCGGATTAATTCTGTCATGTTATTTGGTTTGTGTCTCTGTTAAGCTTTTAGAGCTAAATCATACAAAATCTGTTTAAAACATGGTTCAAAATAATTAACTTACAGAGGACATTCTTATGTCAGCTAACTGAAAATGCTTGTGATGCTTGGGCCTTTAAATTTGCCACATTTTTTAGAAATATTTGAATGATCTTTAGCACAAATGGGGGACTTTTTTGTCCTTTTGTATTTTTTGCATGAAATGATCGTTTCAGTCGATGTGTGTTTCTTTGTGAGAATTACTTCTCGTCATATTATGTTTGTAATATTTCACATTAAAACAGAGTTCGTATGAAAAGGGGAGTTTTCAGATGTGCATTTTAAGGTTAAAAGTTGTATAAATTGAGAGTTTAAGTTGAGTAAATGTAAATGAGTTTGTTTCTTCATCAGATTTGAGGAGAATGCTGCATTCCTTCACTTTCTCAGCAATGGATGAAAAGACCATCACAATAATCCACACCACTCCAGTCCATCAGCTAATGTCTAGAGAAGACAAAAGTCACGTGTACGTAAGAAACAAATCCATCATTAAGATGTTTTTAACCTCAATCTGAAGCTTCTGGTCAAGATTCTCACCTGATTCAGACAACATTACATTTTCACTGGAGGAAGCGTTATCTTGGGCTCATATTTTAGCTGGAAGCGATGGTCACTGTTAACTGATGGACTGGAGTGGTGTGGATTATCAGCTGTTTGGGCACTTATTCTGACGGTACCCATTCACTGCAGTGCATCCGTTGATGAGCAGGGAAACCATTGGTTAACACTACATCTTGAATGGGTACGGGTCCGAGGGTGAGTAAATTTTCAGCAAAGTTTAATTTTTGTGTGAACTATGCCTTTAGTTAAACCATTTTTAAAGAAGAGCAACAGCAGGGATATGAGTACAGCGCATGTGAAATGAATTTAAAGCTTAAGCTGATCTTACGATACTCTTGAACGGTCCGCTGTGCAGATCGTCTCTGTCCTGACCGCTCTGTAACTGTGACCGTGTAGACGCCAGCGTCTGCTGCTTGATAACCTCTGATCCTCAGCGTGGCTCCCTGTTGTTCCAGAGTTACTCTCCCATCTGAGACTTTAAGAGGAAACTCAGCCAACGTTGAATTCATCCCAGAAGTCTTTGCAACGTGGTCCCATGTCACTTTAACAACACGTTCTCCATCCAGCAGCTCGATCTGTGCCTCTAGTATCAGGTCATAGCCTTTGATTACATACAGAGACTGCTGGTTTGTGAAGCGGACAGACAAACACTGACCTCTCCAGAGCCCTGCCGTTACAAAATACATCATAAAACATACAGTCACATCTATAATTAGGATTGCATGAACTTGATGCAAAAAAAACCATCACAAAGCTTTCATATGAAAGACTAATATTCAATAAAACTTTTTATTACAATAATATAGACCGTGTATCTAACTGCAGACTGTAAAATAAAAAAGAAAACAACATAGTTATTTAAAACAACAACAAACAAACCAAAAATGTGACATTTCTTACTATAATCAATGCTTTTACATTTTTTGTAGATATTGCAATATAGGTTCTCTAAATATAAAAACACATTTACTAGAAATATAAAAAATAAAACATTCAGTATGTGTTGCATTTTGATATATTAAATATTATTCAAAAAATATTGCTCATTAATCTAATTACAGACTGTTTATGGTTGCTGGAAAAAAATTAAATGTATTATTAAATGATATATAAAGCTGTACTGTGCATTTGTTATTATGATGTTTCTGTGGAAACTGAATAGAAATAGGTCTTTTTAAAGAATAGAAAGCTCTAATACTGCTGAAAGAACAAATATTGTATTATTTACTAATTATCCAATCAAACAGGCTTTATCTAGACTGTTTATAGTAGCCAATACATGTAAATGGTAAAAAATAAAGAAATCTAGTTTTTTATTAATAATTAACACATAATATAATTAACAGTAATAATTTGTGTAAATCGTGATGAAATGCATTTATTTGGAGAAGAAATAAAAATAAACAAAACACCAGTGTTTAATAAAAGTTATATGTTTAATGAAACAATACAGTTAATTCAACTTCAGACTGCTTAAATGTAAATGTAAAAACAAAAGAAGAATTATTTGACTGATAATGTAAATATCGGAGGCATTAGGCCTGTGTAAATCTGTCTTTTTCGGTTCAAGAATGATCCTTTCTGTTATGAAGCTGTGCTGCTCTTGTGAACGCAGTGATGCATATCTCTGGATATTTGAGAATAGAATGTTTAAAAGAAGAAATTAACTAAAAATACACCGAAAACTGCAAGCAGCCAATCAGAATCAAGTATCCTAGTGAGCCGTGCAACATTATCCACATAAACATAGACATGCGGGAAAACTCACAGCAGATGTGCAGAAGCAGGACGGTCCTGACGAATAGCTGTAGTCGCGGTTCCATGTTTCCTAGAACAAACAGCTCCAAGACTGATCCTCCTCAAGCATTACATGCGACCAATGTTCAGTACTAGACGCTTTTCTTAATCACCTCTCATAACTTCCTGAAAGAGACGTCTGTATGCAGAAAAGCACTAGAGCGAAGCTCCCTCAGTAAACATGTTTGCGTCTCTGCAGGACTGGGGTATTCTGTGAACTCGTGTGCTCAGTTCACCGAGTTAAAGGTCTTTAGGCGTGTTAGGCGTGTTTGCAAACTGAGCCGTTTCCTCTTTCCCTTTCCTGTGGAGTAAAGCCACTATTCTCTGTTCAAACAGGCAGATGTTCCATACAGTAAAACCCTCCCATCACACTTCATGCTCACAAACCATTTCAAACTCCTTTACTCTGAACAAATATACATACACATGCAAAAAACTGCTTCATAAAAACAATGAGGTAGAAACCAAATGAATAACGTTGATATTCATTTTTGTAAACGAAACAACTTTTAAAGTTTAGCTGAAAGAACAGAATGAGGCTTTCTTTACATTAAACTCAAGCATTTGTTTTGGCACGAAACAAGAACTTATCAAAGCTACAGCTGAGAAATAAGCTAAAAAGCTAATTGCTTTAAAAAGTATAAAGTTTAGAGTATAAAGAAAACCTTTTCCCTGAGATCATTTAATTCTACAAGCTAAAACCGTTGCATTTACTGAGGTTACAATATGAAACAATGTAGAAAAAGAGTATAGTACGATCCGATTAGAGTAAAAGCAGTAACAAGATTCTAAATCTTTAGAATAAATTAACAATAAAAATGTATGAATAAATACAAATGAATAAAATCAGCTAAGATCTTGGGTTAGGTTGTGTGTGAACCATGGGTGAAAACTCCGGACTATTTCTTCTTACTTCTTCCCTCTTCTTCACAAAAAGGCTGAAAAAATGTGAAAAGGAGTTTAAGTAAACAGACTAGGTCTAAGCGATTAAGGTATATTACATCGAAATATATTTCTCAGCGTTTATCTGAAGCGATATCTTTATTTACAGAGCAGTGTTATGTTTAGTATCACTGAGATAACATTTTAGTTTTATTAAGACTGTACATTTTATTAGTTCTTTTCCAAATAGCTTTTACTCATTTTTATTTTAGTTGCAGTTATTTTTGTACGTGAAGAGAGATGATTATCATGTACATTTATTTTTCTAAATGAAAATGAGAAATATTTTCTTGCAACTAAAGCTTAAATAGTTAAATAAATGTTTCACGTGTGTGTGTGTGTGTGTGTGTGTGTGTGTGTGTTTTACAGAGACTTCAGTTACAATATTTGAGTGATGACACAAACACTTTGCAACTCTAACACCATACTGAAGTCTTCATCGGACACACTATTAACTAATAAAACCTATTGGACTCTTGCCCTAGCTAGGGTACAAACCATTAGGGTTCGGAGTCCGCCATTCTCCCGGACAGCACGCCAAATTCGCTATTTTATCTTATTCTATTAACGAGGAAGCATGGACTGTTGAAATAATGTAAAACAGAGTAGATGTCTTACCAAGACACAAAAATTATGATTGCTGTTATTGCTGTTGCTCCAACTCCAACCCCAATTAGTCCTTTACAACAGGTCTGAGATTCTGATAGGAGTCAAACACAAAACATCAACACCAGCTGTAGACAAGCTGATTACTCTCACAACTGAACAAATGTATCAAACTTTGAAATTACAAGCACAATTAAATTACAATTGTAATTTCTCAAATATAGCACATTGCATGAAAACATGAAATATGATGCTATAGTTCAATTTTGCTATTTTGTATTTTTACAAAATTTAAAATGGTAGAAAATCTTATTGGCAGAACCTGAAAGCACTGTGCATGACCTGAAGAAATCATGTAAAGAAGCTACAGTGGGTAAAAACATGTTTTGCAACACTAGCCATAGTTAAACATGGTATTTGTGGTAAAAATGTGGTTACTTGCTTTCACTATAGTACTAGCATTGTTAATTTTCCCAAGGGATTGTGTATAATAATAATGATTGTGGCATTTACATCACATAAATATCAGGAAGAGACATTTATTTGATCTGAATGGTTGTATATGCCCCATCATAACTAGGTAGTGTGCAGCCGGGACAGGACTAAAGACAGGTCATTCAAGGGTAAGGGTCTATCTGAAGTGCACGTTAATGTGAGTATTAAGCTTGATATGTTGTTGTATATCCATAACTGCTGAAGTTCTAATGTTGTGTGCTGCCCGCTCAGATTGTGCAACTCACCCAGCAACTTTTCAGCAGTGCACCAAGCAAAAATCAATCAAAATCATAAAAAGTAAAGATCAAGCATGATCCTCTCCAGGTCAAAATGACCACATCATAACATAAGGGGTAATCTAAAAAGTTATTTATGTTAAAATTATTTACGATAATGGACCTGAATAAATTTATTAATAAGTGTTGGGGGGGTAAGGGACTACACTTTTTAAGATACAAGAAAATATTTTTACTTTTTAATTCTTTTCCCATTTATTGACTGACAACTGTTCCTTAAAAAGATGCAGTATTCCTCAAAAAAATAAAAACTGTCAAATGAGAAATCATTTAAAAAACAATTAAATGTTTAGGTTTTTTTTTAAATGTTGTATTTACTCACGTTTTATTAACCACTATCTTTGCTGCTTGATTTAAATTTAGAAAATGTAGAAAAAATGATTGCTTAAGTGTGTTGAACTTTCCTCCCCTGTGTCCTATTCTTTATGCAATAGCAGCACAACTGAAAGGTTTGCTTGATTCTGTGGCCCTCTACTGTACAGATGTGAATTTACATTTTCTTCAGCCTGGGGCATTTCATTTTTGGTATGAAAGGGGTTTTACATTTGCCAAAAAAATAACATTTTTTATTAGAAAGCCAGGCAAGCCAAGCACAAATGAGGCAAAGTAACACAAACACTTAGGTGTCAATAAGGTGTCATTAGTTAATGTATTAACTAACATGAACAAACAATGAACAGTACATTTATTACAGCACGTATTCATCTTTGTTAACATTAGTTCATAAAAATACAACTATTCATTGTTGGTTCAGTGCATTATCTAATGTTAACAAACACAACTTGTGATTTTAATAATGCATTAGTAAATGCTGAAATTAGCATGAACTAAGATTAATAACTGCTGTAGAAGTATTGTTCATTATTAGTTTATGTTTACTAATGAACCTTATTGTAAAGTGTTACCCAAAAATGTAACAGAATGCATTATTTTCCACAAAAGTAAGCTGCTGTTTCAGGGAGTAACGCAATTTTATAATGAATTACTTTTAAAAGTAGGCTACATTTACAATAACGCTGTTATTAATTAATTATTCACTCTTTAGCAAATGAATTTCTCATTGTAAGTTAATGTTGGTTAATGTATTAACTGTATTAACTCCTAATGGAAACATTTTTGTGTTTTTCCGCACCTGTACCTCTTTAAAAAAAAGCAATGCATTCCAATACCTTCTGGTATCTGATAGTGCGTAGTCACTGTCCCCAGGCTGCTCTCGATGATGCAGGTGTAGTTAACGCCCTTAACCTCAGACATATCTAGTCTACTGCCATTTGCTAAAAGGGCGGTTTGATTGGTTACTGTAACACCATCAACCATCCATGAAAACTGAGGGGTGTCCCACTGCGTCATGCCATGATTATCTACAACACACTCCAGCACACGTGCCACTGATGCCTTTAGAGGATCCACTGAAAAGAAAAGAAAAGTATGTAAGAAAAAAATTTGGAGATACCATCCTGTTTAACTAGTTTTGCATAACTAAATGCCTTTAAATTTTAACAGCTGTGCATGTTAAGAAAATATTCAAAAGAGCTGTTGTGCAGGTCATGTTGTAAAACATCATTTGCATAGATAAAATGTAACCTAACTTACCTATCTTTCGCACTTCTATTGAGTCGTGCTTCTGGTATCCATTGCTGTCTGTAACGGTGATCTTGTAGAATGCAAAGTCTTCTTCTGCAACATCAGAGACCAGCAGACGTGCATCTCCCTTGTCCAATGATATTCTGTTTCCACGTGAAAGTCTGACATTGTCCCTTCCTCGCTCGCGGTCCCACGTCACCAAGTCGATCTTGTCACCTGGATCCTTCTCGAACAAGGCTTCCAAAACAAGAGTTCGGCCAAGAGCAACATACAGAGGCCGTCCGGTTTTAAAACGGACCGATATTACTCCATGAAGATGCACAGGCACTGAGTTATTGAAAAGAATTAGTATGTTATTAGTATCTTAACTAAAAGGTTGAGTGAGAATCCAGATAGGTATGACCAGGTTGAACAACTTTTTTTATTGTATGTTCCTATTTTACACATAAAATGCACATAATGTATGTGTTTTTCTGGAGCAGTTTTAGAAGGTAAAACTTAAAGAAACTTAAAGTACAAGCATGAAACTCATTTGTTTTCTGCTCTGATATTTATAATTACATCAGAATGATACAGTAGGAAAAAAAAAGAAATGTAATCTGTAAAATGCAATATTATATTTAAATAGCATTTGTATTATTGTTTTCTTTAGTTATCATTTCCATATTTTACTTTAATTTATACTTTAATATTTTACTTTATATTTATTGTGTTATTTTTTCAGGGATGTAAACGTCATCATCAAAAAAGATTCTAAAGAAGGCAGCTGATTAAAATGATTTTAAATGACCTTTAGACATTTAGAATTTGGACATTTATTTTGTTGCTCCAAATGACTTAATAATAGCTTTTTGGTTTTGTTTCGTTTCACAAGCAATTTCAAATAACATCAGAAAAACATTTATTTTGAATAAAAACGAAAGAAGTAATCCAAAATTTCAAAATAAAGTATTGGATAGGGTTAGGGAGGGCTTTATTTTCCCAGTAAAGGTGTCAACAATGGCATCTATTTAATAATCTGAATTAAAATGAACATTTACACCCAGTAGGTTGCATTCTGTTTTATAATGTACTTCAATACTGAGGTGCAGATAATTGTCACTTGCAATAAGTGGTATAAATATCGGAAAATGCTATGTGCACTTGGTGTTAATAGCCGCTGCCAAAAAATAATGATCTGTACACTGGTGGTGCAGTAATGCTCTCTCGCGAGAATGGTTCTCCACGCGCAGATACTGGTGCACGTCTTGTTTTTTATGTGCACTATTTAAACGCCATAGTCCCAGGTATGATGGATAATAGAAAACTACGGTGCGCTGAGAGAGCTCGAAGTGCTGCAAACTTAAGAAAACATGCAAACAGGAAAACAACACATGCAAACAAAAAAAAAATACATGCAAACAGAAAAAAACGCATGCAAACTGCTAATTCTCACAACGCAACCAAACACAGAAACGCGCTGCAAACAGCATAGACTACAACAGACATGTTTCAGGGGGACCTCAAAAAGTGACGAACCCATCTGGGACCTGACTATTTGTTCCGTGGCTTTTGGTCAGAGCAGAGATGTTGTCCCTGAACTGAGTTTTATTGTGTTTAACAACCTGATCATAGGGTATTTTGGATATTATTAGACTAATCTGAGGAATTACACACTTAACTGTGAAACATTATTTTAATGCTATGTCAGCTAGAGTTACTCTTGTTTTCTTAATGTGTTGTTATTTTTTTCTGTTTGCATGTGTTTTCTGAAGTTTGCAGCGTGTTGAGCTCTCTCCACCACCGTAGTATGCCGCTTAGGGGGGCCGATGATTTTTTTTTTTGCCCCATTCGCCCATGCCTAAAACCGCCTCTGTTCACAAGTTATATTGACAATGCCTTTGTACCTAAAGTGTCTTAAAGTTGTACATACTAGAACCTAAGGTACAAACGTACCTTTTGAAAAGCTACCAGCCCAGTGACAGCATTTTGAACCTTTGCTTCTGAGAGTGAATGTTTTGTATAGATATAATTATCTTCTGCTGACCAGCAAAATAAAGAAATAGAAAACAGTGCTAAGACTCGTCTTTGAAGTAATATTAGCCACATGACATGTGGAACTGCCCAAGCTGTTATAGCTGTTATAGTTTAACTAGTATATATCAACAGTAGACTCACTCAAAGTAACTATGGAACACAGAATCCACACCAGCATCCACAGCCTCATGATGACACCTGACAAAGTAGACCTCGTTAGAAACTACTTCTGCATTACTTCTTATTTTAAATAAACGCCCTTCAGGTTTAAATAAACTATCTTACCTTGACTTTCGAAGCTTAAATCCAGTGTTCACTAGTTCACAGGTAAATGATAAACTGTGTCCAGGGTTTATCTGAGCGGTTAACATCATCCGTGACCTGGGCGTGTGGTGACGCCTGTGTGTGCGTGCGTCAGGACCTAAACATTAGACCTCACGTGTTTATGTCTACATTACTTTCTTTTCTATGTTAGCAGCAACAAAGACATTATTTCGGTGGCGTAGTAGTGAGGTAAGGTAAGGCGAGTCGTCAAACAGGTCAATCAGGAAGTGAACTGCCGAAACCAAAGAAGCACACAACAATGAAAACCAAAAGAAGACTGCTTAGTAAGTGTATATAACAGCCCGAATACTAATTCTTTTTTAATCGGTCTAATTAATTAAAACGATTGTTGGTTCTATAGTTGTGTGTACGCAGTTAGGCTAATTGTAGCCTCTTCTTGTTAATATGGGACAGTGATTGATGTCAGTATCTCTTTTAATTTGACAGAATGTCTCTTATTATGATTTATATGCTTTAATATGTGATAGAATTACACATCTGGAAACTAATTAAATGTTTCGCTCAGGCCCTCCAGACTGACATGAACATACTGCTGCATCCTGTTTGGTTTTTCTCACTGACGAGTAAGTTTTGCCTCCTCAACCTGTCAAGATGTGCGATGTGACTCTGTAGAAGTTATGTTGAATTTTACAGTCCCCTGTCTAAATTAGATAAAAGCTACAATGACTCTTTTTTTTTTTTTTTTGAGTACTTTTGTCACTGAAAATAAATTTGAATATGACAAGTTTACCTTAATAAACATTTTCAAAAATGATAGACAACACATTTTCTAAATATATGATGTGATAAATCTACAATCTAGGGCTGTCATACATTGATTTGTGATTTATTGCATCCAAAATAAAAGTTTTTGTTTACATAATATGTGTATGTAGAGGTTTTTTTATTATTATGTAAAAATAAATACGTACACATTCATGTATATTTCTAAGAAAAATATGTTACGTTAATTTTTAAAAAATGTATTTAATATATGATTGAATTTAAATATAAACATGCAAGTATGTGTAAATATTTTCAAAATATATTCTGTATATGTCTAATAAATATGCACAGTACGCACGCATATATTCTGTAAACAAAAAATCTCTTTTAGGATGCGATTAATCATTTGATAGCACTGCTACAAACCTAGAAAATACATCTTTAAGATGGAAAAGCAAACATCAAATCTACATGATGCACATGCTATCAGAATACTTTCTTCCTAAATATAAAACATTAGCCATAAACAAATTAGAGCATGCAGTAGATAACATGCAAAATAAAGAAATAAATAAAACTAATAAATAATTTTGACCCATTTGTAAAGTAGAGGTATTAGTACATTCCATTTTCATTTATATATATATATATATATATATATATATATATATATATATAAGAAAATAAAAATAATTAAGATAATTAACACCTTACTGTGTTCAAAACACATGCCAAAGAACAAATATAATAGCACATACAGACGCAAGACATAATTTTAAGGTCAAGTGCGTAGACATATTATTGAGTTGTGCTGTACCTGTTTTAAAGCATTCCTCTGTTTTGTTTAAAGTGCTATTTTAAGCTCTTTTATGCACCTCATTTGCTTTTCTCATGCCACACTCATGAGAATGCAACATTTATTCTTCTCATTCAGATGCGTTCACATTTAAACTTTCTTTGTCTGTGTTTGTATTATATGTTTTTAAATGGGGTTTCAAATTACCGCGTAAGCCGCTGAGCAAATATAATGAAAAAAAGATGCAACATTTGCTTTGATGTTTTTGTTACTGTTATCTAATGCAAATACATTTTAAAGTATGAAGTAAAGCGGCTTTCACTTTTTTTTCGCATGTGACTCTCCATAGGTTTAGCTTTGGTCGTTGTGTGTCTGGATCCTGCTCCAGTCCAGTTCGAGAAGACACCGGTGTTGGTGGCAACAGGGAAAGATGCCGTCTTCACTGTACAGACGGTGTCTGATGTGTCCCTCATCAGATGGACAGATAGCGCAGCGACTACGCTGGCCATGTGGGCGAACGGAGGCCCTGTCGTAATGTCTGTCCCGCAGTATCTGGGTAGGATCTCCGTCACCGCCACTCAGCTTAAAATCACCAGCAGCCAGCTCCGCGATTCTGGAAACTACAGCGTCTCGGTCGAACCCTCACCTGTCACAGGACTTGGTGTGAACACCCGTTCAGTGCAGCTCAAGGTGTTTGGTATGATGTTGCATATACTGTATGGCAACAACAGCAAAAAACGGATGAGAGCTTTCAATTTGAACCGAACATAAAAGTCATAAAACAAAATCTATACCAGGGTTAAGGTCATTGAAATGCAATTCAAATTTTTCTTTTAGTTTGTTTTAGGCATTTTGTTGCGTTTCAAGCAGTAAGACAATCGACTGACTCCATTGAAAAAGGAGGTTTAATAACGGACATTTCTTTGTGTAGTCTGCTCACGCCGTCTTTGTTTTCATCTTCAGATTCAGTGAACGGAGTGAGTTTGTCTCTGCCCTCTCTGCCGCTGGAAGGAGGGAATGTGTCTTTGAGTTGCAGCTGGTCCGCGGGTTCAGAGGTCAGTGTGGTTTGGGGTAAAGGAGGCGCTGTTCTGTCCTCTGACAGCCGCATTACCATCAGCGCTGGAGCTCTGCTCATCAAACAGGCCAGGAGAGATGATGCAGGAGAATACACATGCACCGTCAGCAACGCCGTGAGTGCACAAACTGCCAAAGCCACCCTCAGCGTCTACTGTGAGTCAATAACAATTCATGCCATGTCACTGCTGCAGAAACTCCTTCTGGCAGATTTTAGTTCTTATTTTCAGTATACAAATTATAAAAAAAAAAAAAAAACTTTTGTTATTTATTTATTAGTTTGTTTGTTCCCTCATATTCCACTAAAATTCCCTAGGTCATGTTTAATAACAGTAAACTGAAAAAAAAAAAAAAAGTCAAAATATGCTCCTTGCTTTAAAAAAAAAATAAACAGAAAAAAATCACAAAAATAAGAAGCTAAAAATAAAAACAGCAAATAAAATATAAAAACCATAATAATACTTCATATATACTACAATATCAGGTTTTCCATGACTGTGGAAAAGAAAAAGACTATTAAAAAAAAATAAGAAATAATACTTATTAATATGATATAATCATTGTGTATAATTATATATATTAAATAATAATTATTATTACGTTTTGTTATTAAGTTAATTTGCGCTGTTATACTTATTGTACTGCTTTTTTTTTTTTAGCATATTAGGATATTAATAAGCTCCTTTGGAGCTTACTAATGCAGTTTATGTTCTTTGCACGTCAACCATGTGTAAACATTTCTTGCAGTCGGTCAAATTAGATAGTTTTATGATAGCAGCATGTGTTCAGAGACACATGACATGATGAATGACTAAAGAACATGTAGTGTTCTGGTTTGCTGGACAAACATAACAATAACATACAAGACATATTTTGGATTACTTTCTACTCCACTAGTGACTAATTGCAATCTGTTTGAAGGACGTGACAACACTGACTCAACCGTAAGTCCAGCCAATGGCAGATGGAGGAAACCAAACCAGTGTTTGGTGATTTAGTTTTGTTGTTTTGAGTGTTTTGTTATGAACTCAAGTGATTCATAATGTGAAGCGATTTTAGCGCTGATGCATTGGAAGTAATCAGATCTTTTCATTGGCTTCCAACAAGTTTCAGATAAAAGGAAAGTAATGATGAAGCACAAGTATTTAATTGCTGGATTATCAAAAATAGACATTAAATACATGGTAAAACAGAGTAATACAGTATACTCTAAATCTCTTACTACTACTACTACTACTTTATTATTATGATTTATAATAATTAATATTTCTGTGAAGCTTCTTTGAAACAGTATGTATTGTTAAATACACTACATATAAACTTGAACTGAATTACTTTTTTATATTATATATTACCCACATATTATTTAATAATAATAATAATAATTAGAAGATATACAAATATGGTGATATATAATTAATCATACAATAATACAAGATAAAAAATGGTTGGACATTATGGCTAAATTACAATTAGAATTATAATAACTTTATTAGTACTACTATTATTATCAATTTGTGCTGTCAAATGATTAATCGCATCAAAACAAACGTTTTTTTTTTCACGTAATCTGTGTGTATATTATGCATTTATAAATATACATATATTCAGCATATCTTTGGAAAATGTATTTACGTATACATGTTTATATTCATTCATCTAAACATTTAATATATAAACGTAACATATTTTTGATAAATGTATACATGCATGTGTTTGTATTTATATATACATAATACATATACACAGTACACACACATTATGCAAAAAAAAAAATTATTTTGGAAGCGATTAATAATTCGACAGCACTAATAATTATATTTCTTCCTGTCTTTTGGTTTACAGTGTGACAGTCTGGCACACCTTTTAAAGTTCCTGTAAATTGTCATTAAGCATTTTTATTAATTCAAATAATTTTATTGGTTCCTCAGACGGTCCAGACACCCCACAGTTAACTAAGACCTCAAGCGAGTGTGTTGGTGGTGGAGATGCTACGGTCGGACAGACGGTTCGTATCACCTGTACATCTGCCTCTCTACCTCCTGCCTCCTTCTCATGGGAACTAAACGACCAGCCGGTGACCACCGGCCAATCAGGGACTGGCGTGCTGAGTGTGCAGATCTTCTCCACCAGTCAGAGTGGGCGTTACGCCTGCATCGCCCGGAATGACGTCACAGGAGGGACATCGAAGCAGCAGATAGACCTGGCCGTTGTGGGTGAGTTAATGGCCCTCTGTAGGACTTCAGTGACAGATGCGTCTGTCAGTTCATTCTTTTGCCTGACATTCATTTTCTTGACCGGAGAGGGAGTAATCAAGCACAGGATTGATAAATTCATGTGTCACCTCTCTAGAAGGAGTCATAATTTTCATCCGCCTACAATGATTTTTCCTTTGCAGGATACTTTCTTCTATTTGCCGGCTCCATTATTGATGTTTCTGTGATGTGTTTTTTCTTTGCCCTTTATGCACTGGCTCCATTTCTGTCTGCTGTTGTTAGCAATGCTTGTTAAACTGATTCTTCAAATGTAAAATATAAAAATCATGTTTGCAGGTACATGTCTGAGCGGAGGCGCTGTAGCAGGGATTGTCATTGCCTGTGTTGTTGCACTCATCATAATTATCGTTGTAATTATTTTGCTTCTAAGACAAAGAAATGGTACGTCCCTCTTAAATGTTTCTGTTTATTGTTTTGTTTTATGATGCTAAGAGGTCTGACATGATTATATGCTCCTGTTTTAAGTTGATCGGAGACTCAGAGATAATGTTGGACTTCAGAAGACAAACCAGAATGTAGGAATGACAGTAAGATTGCGCCACCTTCTATTATTGTGTTCTGTTTAATGAGTTAAAGGGATTTTAACAGGGATTCCTCTTAGGGTGGAAAATAAATTAATAACATTGTAATAT
>JAUYWG010000275.1:0-18734 GCA_034779775.1 Enteromius afrohamiltoni | reverse complement strand
CATGGCGCCACCTGCTGTCATTGGAGCAGAGACATCACGCCATGGGGTGTGGTCGACGGCATTGGCCCGCTGTTCGCCAAAGATCGGAAGATACCCTGATTGTTAACTGCTCCTCATCGCGTTCAGAGAGAGAGAAATCACATATACTTCCACTCACTTCTTTAGGCGGCTTTTGTTTCCCTGGTTTTTGTTCGTCCACTCTCCACTCAAATATGGTTTCCCAGCATACCTCAAAGCCTTCTTTACTCTGTCCTTCCATTTGTTCATGTTGGCTCTCCTTTTTTTGCAGAAGTTTTGTATTTTAATTCTGAAGCGGACATGACAGCAAGCGGCATCGCCATTCTTTTAGTGGACATAAACCATTTTTTCATGTGACGCTATTTTAATGTTTAAAATGCAGACTCTTGGTCTGGCGAAAATATATATTTCCATATACAAAGTTCACACATACAATTAATGTCACATGGTTATCTTAATGGTATCCACATGGTAACCTAAATGACGATGTTCTGCAGCCACAGTCCTCTTTGGCGGAAAACAGTAGGTTTCGCGTCAGACTGCCACGGGCTTTGATGTTTATGGTCGTGTCTTTTCTCGCTGTTCCAGTCAGGGATGAAAATCGCAGATAATTACTATTGCAGAATGTTATTTATTTTAAGGGTTTGAAATGAAGCCTTGTTTAATATTATAAAGACCTCAGATTTGCACGTTAAAAAGCTGAAAATACGTAGGAATTGTACGTTTTAGAGCCTGTAAAAACGTAAGTAAATGTACGTTTTATCTGTAACGACGGAGATGAGGGGTGTGCGGATCCAAATGCAGCGAGTTTATTTATAAATACAGGGTACAATCAAGCAGGGTCAATCGACAGCAAACATGAACAAAAGAGGCAAAGGCGAGAGAATAATCCAAATACAAGGCAATAGTCAGACGATCGGTGAAAGGTATCCAAGGGAAACAGCAGAATCGAGAGGAAAACATAAGGTACATCACACAGACAGGTCCTTTATATACAACACATAACAAGGAAACGAGGGGACAGGACTGATCTGTAGATATGGCAACTTACAAGCGGCGTGGAGACATTACCGGGTTGGTATGGAAACAACGGGAGACACTTCATAATACAAGTCCTAAACAGCGAACAGGAAGACACACAAACAATGAACACAGTCAGGGCTGGAGTGCCCTCTGGAGGCTTCCGCGGGCAACTCCAGTGCCGCTCGTTACAATATAGAACAAAATTTTATACAAAATGCGTAAAATTCAATAGATCATGTTGCAATAATTGTTATATTAAAATATATTACAATTCTTTTTATTTACATTTATATAATTTTTATTTCTAAATTATACTACTTTGTATTAAAATAAACATGTCACCTAAGATAATAGAAGAAAGGTCACAGGTCTATATAGATAAAATAAAAGCTGCCCCTATAAAATATTAAGAGATTTAAAAGAGACATGGGAAAACAAAAAGGAAAACGGAGTAGTATGATGGAGATATTTATCCTGGCATAATGCAGGATACTGATGTCTACAGTGGCACTATGGTTAAAAACACAAGCTTTGCTGGACTCCTCCTCTACGCTGATGATGTTCTTCTTGCAAACGAAGACCATCAGACTTAATGACAAAGTGCAACAGTGGAAAGATCGACTGAATGAAAAGGGACTGCAGCCCAATCTTACATAGATCAAATATCTGGAATGCAGGCCTATAAACTGTAGATAGTATGGTCAAGACCTGATAACATTTCAAATACCTTGGTTCCACTCTCTCAGCAGACAATGACAGCTTTCCAGGTACATGTCTGTGTGTCAGTGTCGCCTGGTAAAAGTGGTGCCAAGTCTTAGGTGTATAACGCGATCAACGATGGATCCATGATCCATCTCAAGGTGAAGATCTGTAAGACTATTGTGCGGTTAGTCATGCTCTAGCACTGCCTTGACTGGACTGAATGAGGAGGTGTGGAGAATCATTTACTTCTAATTTGAAAAGAAAAAGAAGAGAACTGGAACTCAAACTTGATTAGAAAAAAAAAAAAAGTTTTATTCAGAGGCCTAAACTGAGCAAAATAAAAAATTGCAATTTGGTAGAGTTGCCCATATTTATATAGCCAAAACTAATATTCTAATTTTGCTTCATTGTCATGTTTAGAGCACAGCAATTTTCTTACATAAAATGCATATGAAGATCAATATTATAATAAGAAAATAGTGAAAATCCAAGAGTAGCCTTTCAAAGATAGAAAAAAAAAACATTTACTTATGCCTAAATTTATTTATGCCTTATAAAACGTATACAGTTACTCAGCACAGTTAATCAAGCAACACTGAGAACTATCATTCAAAAGATCTCCACGCAGAAAGATATAGGGAGAATATGAAAGGAATGATGGAGGCTGTGACAGAAACTGAAAATAAAAGGAGGTTGGGTGAGCTTCTGAATCCATTGTTGTTGAATTCGACAAATCCAGGTGGGTTGTTGCCTATGGTAGAGGTGATCCAGTCCTGGTACTGAGAGATTCTGGCGTACACACCAGGATATTTTGGGTCAGCACATCCAATACCAAAACTCACAACACCAGACTGAATCCACAGAGAGCCGTTCCTAGTAACCAACGGACCTCCAGAGTCTCCCTGTTTTGATAAACACATTTATATATCTAAAAATTAGAAATTAGTTAAGGACTGTTTAATCTGACTATTGCCACAATTGTTTTGTAAACTACAAATTAAAAAGTTTTTTTACCTGACATGATTCTTACCTGGCATGAATCTTTACCTCCCAATCCAGCACAAATCATATTGCTAGTGATGCCCCCTCCATAAGCTTTATCACAGTTACTGTTGCTCACAACTGGTATCATGACCTCCTGCAGTATGTCAGGAGACAAACCTGTGACAGATCAGAGGACCATTTTGGCAGCTTTAAATGTCCAGTTACATTAAATTGTTTTGCTTTACAGTATTATTGTTTTGCAAGCAAATCTTCACTCACCTTCTGACTGTAGTGCTCCCCATCCAGTGACCCAGCTGTCTGTACCTGCAGCGAATTTACTCCCAGCAGCCGCCAGACAGACCGGCCTGATGTAGTCAGAGAGCGTCACAGAAGAAGAGAGCAGGAGCAGTGCTATATCGTTGTCATTGGTATTTTTGGAATAGTCAGGATGGGTGGTGACAATAGCTGTCCTGACAACTTCATTAGAGTTTGATCCCGACTGGTTTTGACGTCCCAGGTAGATGCTAATGGTACCCAGGGAGCTGTGCATAGAGGAAGTAAATTTTAATTTCACTGTTATCAGTTTATAATAGTTGTATGTATGTTTTATACTTCATACCCATCGAAGCAATGAGCTGCCGATAAAACCCAGTCTTTGTTGATTAGACTCCCTCCACACAAGCACTGACCCCCATCACAGGGGCTACGAAGACTGGCTTGCCACGGCCAAGACCCTGCAGCTGCAGCTTCTCCTCCAACAATCTTGTTGTTAAGAGGGGCTTGACCACACACTGATAAGAGGAAAGACAATGTGGGAATAACACTCCTAAGATACGTGGAATGATTTTTGTGGTTTTGAGTTTAGTTGTCGTAAAGTCTATGACAACTTACCATCTAACTGGCAGAGAGAACCTGGAAGACAGAGATCAGACAATTAGATTAACATGCATGGAGCTGATGAACTGCTTTGTGTGGGTAGCAATCTTACTCTTTTAATATTAACTTTAGTTTGTAGTAGTTTAGTAGTTTGCTATGTAAAGCATCACTTTGCTTGTATTAAAGATGCATATATTTATTCCTGGTAACATTCAGAAATACACCCTTGAATTTTTATTCAACATATACCCATTTTTTTTTTATTAGTATCTGGTTCCATAAAGAACCTTTAATATCCAGGAAATGTTTAATGTTTCATAGTCCTTTATGGCAATGCTTTGAAGGAAAAATAGTATTATTCCAAGGAATTGGTTTTGGTGATAGAGGCTTTCACAGTATACACACGTATACAAAATAGACAGTAGGTGTTTGTGTGTACACGTATGTTACACATTTAAGGAGAATTTAGTTAACAGTTGACAACCCTTTTGAAATGCTTTAAATCCAGTTTCAAACATTTAAGCATAAGATTTCAAACCAAAAGGTGTTTACAATCGTGAAAAACAGCTTATGTATTCCCACTATAACCATTTTAGATATCAGTGTCTCAGTTAAAAGGTTCCTATATAGCATCATAAATTAAACATATTTTTTTCACTATGAATCTATTTAAACATTATTACATTATATATATATATATATATATATATATATATTTATATTTAGTTATTTATATTTTTATATATTTTTTATATTATTAAAATAGATTAAAATAAATTTTTATATTATTTTAATAGACTTACCTGCTATGTTGAGAAGTATGGTTCCAGCAACACTCAAAGCTGTAATAAACTTCATGCTTCTGCTCTGTAATCTGCTCTCAGTCTCTTATGAGATGTAAGCAGGTGCTGCCGTGTTTATCAAGTGTTCTCTATCCCAGCCACCGTAAGTGTCTAACTCATCTTTTCTTTTAAGAGCCTATATTGTGTACCGTACACACCAGTCAACTTTACAAAGTAGTGTTTTAGAATTACTATTAAGTTACTGTTAAGTTCACTTTAACACATTCCAGCATTTCAAGTGTCTGTTATCTGTCTCTAATTTTATCGCTTATAATATAGCATAAAAATCATCCTTCAGAATGAGCATGACTAAGCAGACCTGCATCATGTTTTATATGTGTTCTTTTTTTTCTTTTTTTGCTATCATTAGCTTTCCTGTCTGCCTCTGTATATTACCTGACACCCCTATCTTGCCTCCGGTTTCACAGACAAAGCTTAAATTACAATGATATAAAATGTTTGTCTGGGGTGTTTTAATTGAATTAAACCTTGCACTAACTGATATTAAAATGTGTTCTGTCCTAATCAGTCTATCAGTCTGTGGCCCAATCCTGGGTAATCTAAACCCTGTCTGTGAATTTGGACTTAGTCCTCTCCATTTTACTCATAATTTTATTATTCATCTGTGATTGTTAAACAGAAAGGTATATGTACACTATAGGCTAATTTTGAAAGACACCTCACTCTCATTAATTTGATCAAAAACAACTAACAAATAAAAACAATAATATTTTTTTAATAATAAAAAACTTTAAAAGTGTCTAAAAATGAATTTTTAGCATCCATTACTCCAGTTTTCTGCGTCACACTGTGTTCCCTTTAGAAATCATTCTAGATAGCCACCAGGGGACGCTGTGTCTTTTCTGTGAGCACATGTTTGTTGGTGCGAGCTCCTGTCTAATGTCTGAACCTGCCCATCCTTACCTCATCATTGTTTCAGTTGTTCTGCCCGAGTTTCCCTCATTACACTCTTCCTCATTCTTGTCTTTGTGTCTGCTATTCTGGACACGTTCATTATTTGTCGTTTGTATGCACTTGTTGTATGCTACCATTGTTGATTATGTCTATCCTTTTTGTCTTGATTCTGCTACACCAGGGGCCTGTTCCATAAACTAAGATTAGAGAATAAGCCAGGCTTATTTTAGGTAGATTCAGTTTCATAAATCAAACTTTAAAAAAGTTCAAACTCAGTTACCACGGCAACTTATGCTGGCAAGTTAACATGGTCCGGGGTAGGCTAACTGTTAGGCCAAGTCTGAGTTCAGGCTTAACGAACATGCGATTTATACTCACCTGCTGGTAATTTGATGTCATTTTATTTTACTTAACCACTATTAATAAAAAATAAATAAATAAGGAAATGTACTTTACTAATAAATGTAAGAAATTATATGGTATAAATACACTAAGAAATTTTCAAAACTTATGCGTTTAATTGGTGAGTTTGGTTGGTGAGTTGAATTAATTATAATGGTAATGAATTAGTAGTGGAGCTGAAACTCATTTCCAAACTTAATCATGGCGTATCCCAACCAACCCATTGGTTTTTAATGACAGCTACCTGTATGAGCGGCATAGGTTCTCAAGAGATGGGATTGCATATATTTGTAGATTACTGAGCCCACACATTGCAAATAACACATGCCGCAATAGAGCGCTCACAGTCCCATAGACAATATGCATTGCACTTCACTTTTTTGCCAGTGGAACATTTTTGTACACCGTTGGAGATCCAAAGAATATCAGCAAAGCTTCAGTTTGCCGCTCTGAACAAACTGTGTACCTTTCTTTAAAAAGACTCCTCAATGTATTCATCACATTCCCTGGCCACAAAGCTATTCGTACCATTAAGCATGCCTTTTTTGGAACAGCTGGTAAGTTTGAAATAACTCTGTAAAACATGGAAATAATTCTTGACTGTTGATTTTACAAAGGACACATTTAAACCAAATAAATAATACTGGCAAGAGGTATGCTTTTAGTCACTTAAATCGCAAACAAAAAGGTCATGCTTTTTTTTTCTTTTTGCTTTTTTAAAATGGTAGTTCTACTTTCTACTAATTTTCTACTTACATTTTTCTATAGCTGTTGAATTTCCAGTTCCAACATCTTCATCTTTGATTTTATATACTGGATGTCAATATCAATTGCTTCCAATTGTTTAAAGGAGGTAGCATTAATAAACTCCTTTTATGTTTTCTAGGTTCTGTAGCAGAACCTAGTGTTATTTTATCACACAAGTACACTTTTTAATATACAATACAGTATTGCATGGAATCTGTGACTACCTCAGGCCTCCTTGAACATACAGACACAGTCTCCTCATCCTCCTAAACTGTGGATGGGCCTTCTGCCTGTGACCACGGATTAAACTCAGTTAAACTCATTAGCTTACTTGATTGATTTAAAAGGTCTCATACTCACAGACAACATGATGTCTGGTGGATCCATCAAGTACACATAATCTTTTGTCACTATGTTACCAAAATGCATCATTACTGTAGCACAAGTACCTCTACGTGACATTACTGCTATGATGTACTTAGACTTACAATGCCTAAGGAAGGAGGAAATCAGTTAGTCAGGAAGAAATAATGATAATAATAAAACACACACACCTTTTATATAGTCGCTCCTTATACTAGGTGATATCATTTTAGATGATATCCCCCCTCTATTCCCTCAAGGACAGGCCTCCCTTTGTTAATTTCCTTTCCAAATTAGTAAGATCACATGATCCTCAACTTACCGTTATGGAACCAATTTGAGCACGGGTGCTTAGCTCGGCTCATTCAAGTCAGGTTTTGGACTTTAATCCCTGCTTTTCTAAGTGGCTTTTATGGAACAGCCCCCAGGGCTCAAACTCAGTACGGTGTCCTGCAGAGTGTCAACTCTGATTAGGCACGTTAGAAACTTCCATGCAGGTGTGTTGAGGCAAGGTGGAGATAAACTCTGCAGGAAACCGGCCCTCCAGGACTGAATTTAGTCAGCCCTGTGGTGTACCTTGCCATGTTGTGCCCATTTCCCCCATCAGGATAGTTTTTGTTTGTTTTGCTTTTTATTAGGAATTATTTTTGTTTTTATGTTTTGTTTTCTTTTTTTTTTTAGTTAAAAAAATTAAAATATTCCTGCAAATTTATTATTTGCCTCTTCCCTGCACTCAACCATAACATATAGCCAATATTTAGCTGTAATGTTGATAGTTACTAATAAAATGAACAGGCTGTGTTCTCTCAGTTGAAATCAAAACCCTGAATTAATACAGCAAAAAATCCAGAGATGTATTATAATAATGTAATGCCACATCTGTGTCCTCTTACATCACAATCTGAAATGTAATAAAAAAAATAAAACTGAATAAAAATACACAAATGTGTATGTACGTGGTACGTAATTACATTGAAAGGTTCACGCTTGACGGTAGGTGGAAGTACGAGTCAGGGTTTGCAAATTGATTTATTTACTTCTTAAACCAGAAAGGTCCTATTGAGATACAATATCTCTTCTGCCAGGGAGTCCTTGTCAAGATGGGAGCAAAGAACAAAGTTGCTTAAATAAAATATTCACGTCACCACATAGTGAACAAATATAAAACATGTTTTCTGAAAACAATGCCATTGTGTCAATCCAGGTGCCATTGATATTCATAATAATTGGCAACTTATAAAATATGTATGATTTAGCAAAACCGTATGAATTCATATGAGTGAGTTCGTACGAATTTTGTACCAAATTAGTCACTTCATAAAATATGTACGAATTGCATTCGAATGTGTTCGCAATACATTCTAAATTATATCTAATAAACGTCTGTTTGACATCTGATGGGAAACGTCCTGTAGACGTAGGCTATTGCAAATGAGGAAACACTTAAAAACATGTCTTGCAGATGTAAATGCTTAAGTCAAATATATATCTCTGTGATGTATGTGTGTATCAGGCCTGTGTAATGAAAGTAAGATGGGGGAGAGTGCTTAAAATTTCTTCAGATTGTATAATAGAGAAACATTTATTATATTGTCTTTTGTAAAGAAATGAGGCGTGAACATAAGTAACAAAGCAGGACGGTTAATGAACGAGTTTGAGCCTACAGGTCTTCTGCCACAACACTAGATGTCACACTTGAGCACTAAATTTTGCAGCGCATAAATTCAACACAAAATCAAAAACGTGTCATCTGCCAGTAAATAGCATAAGTGCAGTCACAACTCCAAAGCTTTTCCTCATTTACTATAACATTGAATCAGGCAAAATCAAGTTTCAGGTTTCAGAAAAAGAATTACATCTGTGGCCATCAGTCTGCATAAGTTTTATTAGAGTGTATTTTGATTGTTCTGCGCCACCACTGCAGAAATTAAGGCAAGAGACTAGGAATTATTAGGTTACTGTACTCTCTTATTGTACCACAAACATTTAACATTTATTTTTTTATAGTCTATGATTTAAATATAAAGTGTATTTTTTAATCTTTTTAAAATGTGTGGACAATGGCTATGTGTGTAAATAGGCCAACACACACATGCTCGAGTACATAGACATAACAGAATACTAGTACTACTGTTATATGGTACTATAATATTTTAAAGTAACAAACATAACGAACAGAGAATTAAGACTTGGTCATTAAGAAAATACAAATAAGGAAAAAATCAGAGAAATTATGGATGATGTGAGAGAAAGGGAAAATAAGAGGAGACTGGGTGAGCCTGAGCTGGATTCGGTGGAGGTGAAAGAGACAAATCCAGGTAGATTACTGCTTATTTGGGAGCTGATCCAAGACTGGTATTGAGACACTCTTGTGTAAACTCCAGGGTAATTGGGTAGCCCACAGTCTCGACCAAAACTCACAATGCCAGATTGAATCCACTGGGAATTGTTTTTATTTACCATGGGACCTCCAGAGTCTCCCTGCACAGATTAACATAATGTAATGTTAATATCTCTGACAGTACACAAGGTCAAGCAGTTTTAACCTCACAACAGGGCTAAAATGAATTGAACACGTCATCGTTTCTTACTGTACAAGTCTGACATTGCAGTCCAGAGCAGGGATTTACAGTAGTCAACATTTGAAATGGATCAAAAAAGTTGTCCTAAAACAAGGATTTTGATTTTCGGATTTAGAACAAATTTGATGAAAGTTTTGTTTCACTTCAAGTGTTGACTGCTGTATAACCCCGGGTCAAAAGTGCTGCTAACCCCACTTTTACATTACCGCTCTAGAACCACTGTACCCTGGGACAAAAGCAGTCACTTTTTTTGTGTGTGTGAAAAGAAGACTATAATTTTTAGAAAATCATTCTTTAAAAAAAAAATTATTTTGTATTTTGTCTGGAAACAAGGCAAAAAATCTCATCTAGAAGCATTTTCGGAAGTGCTTCCGTACCTGACATGAATCCTTTCCACCCTCAGTTAGTCCAGCACACACCATGTTGCTTGTAATTATTCCTCCATAGGCCTTATTACAAACACTGTTGTTTACGATTGGTATCTGCACTTCCTGCAGTATGTTTGGAATCTGGGTGTCTTTAACGATAATGGCACAGTGGAAAAAGTTAGATCAATGTACTGTAGTTACACATCGTTTTGAATCATAGATGTGTTTGATTGAACTCACCTGCCGAATTGAGTAGGCCCCATCCGGTGATCCAACTCTTAGTTCCTCCACCAAATGCACTCCCAGCAGCCGCCAGACAAACTGGCTTAATATAATCAGTGAATGTAACAGAAGAGGAGAGCCGAAGCAGTGCTATGTCATTGTTTTGGTTAGATGAGCTATAGCTGGGATGGGTGATGACCTGAGTCACTGTCCTGGAGATCTCATTTGGGTTTGAGCCTGTTTGGAACTGACGGCCGAGGTAGACTTTTACATTAGCTGAAGCTGTACTGTAAATAGAGACAAATGTCAGTCTTATACCTCTACTACCTATCTATATGTACAATATGATGTTATATATCACTTCATACGTCTGGAAGCAGTGAGCAGCAGATAAAACCCAGTCTTTATTGATTAGACTCCCACCACAGAAGTGACTTCCACTCGTAATTCTATGAAGACTTGCTTGCCAGGGCCAAGACCCCGGAACTGCATTTTGTCCTCCAACAATCTTTGTATTGAGAGGAGCCTGACCGCACACTGATGAGAGAAAAGAATGTCAACCAGTCTGATTTTTCTGGTTGAAATCAACATGAAACCAAAATTACATTTACTTTCTTAATTATTTTGAACGGATACACCACCACAAAAAAATGAAAATATTGTCACGACCCCCATGTCGTTCCAAACCTGCAAAAGCGTTGTTTGTCTATAGAACAAAATTTAAGATATTTTGGATGAAAACTAGGAGGATTGTGACTGTGAGTAATGAAGGTCTAGAAAAGTATCGATATAAGAATCGGTGATTCAATCTAAATTAATACTTTTTGTACGCAAAGAAGATGTAAATAATAACTATTCATTAAGTTGTCTCCAGGGGAGCATATGTAGTTTGTGTACAAAAAGTATCCCCGTTGCTTAGTAACAATCAGATTGAACCACTGATGGCAGATGGAGTATTCTGATGATACTTTTCTGGACCTTGTTCAATACTTGGCAGTCAATGGGACAGTCATCTAAAAGTCATCTAAAATATCTTAAATTGTGTTCCAAAGACAAACAAAGCTTTTACAGACTTGGCATGACATTAGGATAAGTAATTAATGACAAAATTAAATTATTTGTATATCTTTATTATTGTGGAAGATGTCCAAACCAATTAAATGAAATCACAAATCAGATCACTTAAACAACTTTTTCATAATTTTGTTGAAGGTGTTTTGTTGAAAGTGCTCTTAAGTAGCTATTAAGAGCAAATAAACTTACCATCTAACTGACAAAGTGAGCCTGAAATAAAAAACAAAAAAACAGAGAAATAACAACATTTAGAATGGATTAGACTATGCAAATGAATGTTAAAGTTCCTCTTGAACAAAGAATTCCATCCAGAACTGGTTCACATATAGATATGTGAGTAGAGGTGCACTGGCACAGAGCTGATAAACTGGTTCTTTAGGTAGCCTAGCATGTTCTCTGTGTTTACATTCTTCTTAAAGACTGTGTTTACCCAAAAATAAAAATCAAATTTCAAACATAACTGATATTTAAAATCATGCACTAGTCTGACCAGCAAGGGTAACTTATCGCTACCCTTATCATAAAGAGCAAAAGAAAATAAAGAGAATATTCTTCACAAATTCATTTTTCATTTCATTTTTTCATTTCATTTCAGTTTCATTTACCAAATTAAAAGTAATACGGGTTTGCAATGACATGAGGGTGTGTGGACTGTTAGAAAAACAAATTATATAATTTATAGTTTTGAACATTATCTTTCTTCTTTAGGGAACATTGGGCTACCAATGCCAAGAAAAAGCTCACTTGAGCTTTTACAGCATAGGAAGATTATTTGCAGTGTTTTTGTGATTATAGACTCATAAACATCTCTTAATTGCCCTTATTTTATTGAAAAAAATAAACAGCAGAGACCAATAAGAAAAAAGCCAACAGCCAGCTGCATTGTAGGCTTGTTTTTTATGATTTCCAAAACACTTCTCATCACTAATTATTATCTGGAGTTTAATCAGTTTAAATAAGATAAACTGAAAACCATTCATTAGTCAGGCTAAGAAAAATATAACTGTTTGTAACTAATTCCATTTACTTTTAATATTATAAATATTATAATATTGCACCTTACTATTCTGAAATTTTAATGAATTAGTAACACTGATTTCCGGTGTTGCAAAGAAAATAATAAGTTAATTAACAAAAGGTGTCCCATCATCCTGTGACAAATAGGACTATTTTTACCAAAATACAACTGTAATTGATTTTAAACCAAAGTTATTAAATCAAGAACTTCCCAATTATTTATTACAGTGTCATTTCAGATCTTACCTGTTAAGTTAAGAAGTATGGCTCCTGCAAAGCACACAGCTTGGCGCAACTTCATTTTCAAGCTATTGTCTGTGTAATGCTGTTTCCTTTACTGGCAAATGTCTAATGACATGTAAAGCAGGTGTTGCCACATTCAGTAGGACCCTGTTTCGTTTACCTCTGACACGCCTTGTTTTATCCTCTACTCTGCTGCCAGCATTTTCACTTAGTATACACCTCGCTTATCTTTGATGTTTGGATGCGTCACTATACTGCTTGTAATATGAGTTACAGACACTGACCTATAATAGTAATAAGTACAAATTAAATACATAATAATAGAGTCATTGTATATAGCTAGATCAGTGGTTACAGAATGTCACTATGCTCCTGCTTCCATTAAATAGTGATTTTATACACTTTATACATTTTCATAGACCAATCGTATGTCACTACTTAACACATCTTGGGAAATTTAGTTTAAGTTTAGATGGCATCAGTCCTTAGATTTGGAATAGGCTCACTTGCAGGAATCACTTGTTTTCATGTATGGAACTTATATAGACTAGATAAGAAGAGAAAAAATCTTAGTTTAATTTGTTTGCTTTACATCAGCCTTTTATGGGACCTATTATGATTAGGAGAATATGAAGTTCAAACTTGACGAGCAGAAACATCTCTTTTATTTATTTTTTTTATTCAGAGGCCTAACCTGAGAAGTAATATGCAATTTGGTCTTATTTGAAAATTTATATGGCCAAAAGATGAAATTCTGTAAACACAATTCAGAGCACACATGCTTTAATCACTACTCAGACGCTGAGATGAAGTGTAATTGCAAATAATATACATTTTCAAATGACTGCAGTGCATTTAAAAAATAAAACAAAAAACAACCAATTAATAAAAATCCAATTGTCTCTCTTAAAAAATTATTGTATCGAATTTAGGCCAATTATGTTAACATTTTGAGGGCAAAAGTTTGCCAAACTTCATTAGTATGCCAGAAAAAAGAATAAGAGCAGAGTAGAGTATAGTTATTTTAAAGATAAAGAATGAATGGCAACTTGATTATACATCAACTTCACATATTTTTTGAAAACGTGTACAGCACAGTTATCTTCTTAATCAAGGAACACTGAGAACTGTCATTCAAAAGATCTCTATGTAGAGAGATATAGGGAGAATATGAAAGGAATGATGGAGGCTGTGAGAGAAACTGAAAATAAAAGGAGGTTGGGTGAGCTTCTGAATCCATTGTTGTTGAATTCGACAAACCCAGGTGGGTTGTTGCCTATGGTAGAGGTGATCCAGTCCTGGTACTGAGAGATTCTGGCGTACACACCAGGATATTTTGGGTCAGCACATCCAATACCAAAACTCACAACACCAGACTGAATCCACAGAGAGCCGTTCCTAGTAACCAACGGACCTCCAGAGTCTCCCTGTTTTGAAAAACACAACATTTATACATATATATAAAACTTATGCACAATATAACAACTGTTAAAAGATTATTAAATTCTGTGCCATCATCAACCAGTCAAGATGCATGCCAGTTAGACTTAAAGTGATAATACAGATAATACAATAAAAATAACATTTAAACAAAGCATCAAGTATTAATCCACTTCAACCTATTCAAGAATGTATTTAAATAATGTGTTTAAAAAGGGAGACTATTGCATAATTTAGGACCCTTCGCACAAAACAAGGCAACAACTACAGTTAAATTTTCATTTATATTTTACTTCTTTTTCTTGTATTGAAATATTTCACCTATTTCATGTTCCAGTAAGCTGTGCAGCTAGATGATTAGATGTGAGGAAGAGGCATTGCTAAAGCATTGTAGAGCTTTAATGTTTGGACAGTTTTTTAAGAATATCTTGCAAAAGTGCAAAAGTTAATGGTCACGTAAAGTGTGCAGGGGACCTAAAACATGTAATCTAAAAAAAGGTTCATATAACTAATGTCTCACCTGACATGAATCTTTTCCTCCCTCATTTAACAATCCAGCACAAATCATATTGCTAGTGATGGCCCCTCCATAAGCTTTATCACAGTTACTGTTGCTCACAACTGGTATCATGACCTCCTGCAGTATGTCAGGAGACAAACCTGTGACAGATCAGAGGACCATTTTGGCAGCTTTAAATGTCCAGTTACATTAAATTGTTTTGCTTTACAGTATTATTGTTTTGCAAGCAAATCTTCACTCACCTTCTGACTGTAGTGCTCCCCATCCAGTGACCCAGCTCTCTGTACCTGCAGCGAATTTACTCCCAGCAGCCGCCAGACAGACCGGCCTGATGTAATCAGAGAACGTCACAGAAGAAGAGAGCCGGAGCAGTGCTATATCGTTGTCATTGGTATTTTCGGAATAGTCAGGATGGGTGGTGACAATAGCTGTCCTGACAACTTCATTAAAGTTTGATCCTGACTGGCTCTGACGACCCAGGTAGATGCTAATGGTACCCAGGGAGCTGTGAATAGAGGAAGTCAGTTTTAGTGCAACTAGCATAAACTGATAATAGTGTCTTGAGTATTTAAACTTCATACGTTTGGAAACAATGAGCTGCAGATAAAACCCAGTCTTTGTTAATTAGACTCCCTCCACAGAAATGGCCTCCATATCTGATGCTTTGAATGCTGACTTGCCACGGCCAAGACCCTGCCACTGCATTCTCCCCTCCAACAATTTTGGTGTTTAAAGGGGCTTGACCACACACTGATGAGAGGAAAGACAATGTGGAATTCAAGGTTAAAATAGTTTAAACAAAAGATACAGTATGTGGAGTGTGAATGGAAGATTTGTTGTCGTTAAGTCTATGTCAACTTACCATCTAACTGGCAGAGAGAACCTGGAAGGCAGAGATCAGACAATTAGATGAACATGCATGGAGCTGATGATGTGGCCTGCAACCTTAATCTTTCACCTTTTACATAAGTGCTGCCACATACCACTGGCGGGAATCAAGATAATAATTTCAACTAGTGATCAAGGATCACATCCTGGTTGTGAAAAAATTTTCTTAACGGGAAAATAAAAACTGAACTGGTAAGTAATGTGAGCTAAATTAGGAGGACTGTTTCACAATGTGAGGAAACAAAACCGGTTTATGTGCTTTGACACTGACAGCATTTCTACAGAAAACTTTGGGTCACTGCATTAAGCATTTCTTTTACTATGACTATTAAAATGGTAATGAACTATACTTGCTTCAGTCAAATTTACATACAGTTCATAATGTTCACTTCAATTTATGGAATCAAATCAATATTTCAAATGTAATTAACAAAAACAATCAGGTTTTAACTGTAAGTAAGTGTTTTATGCTGCTTCATAGAAGCTTATTGTAACAGATCATGTTGATTTATTGGGTATATTTCACCATTTATTTATTACTGGTCAGGGCAAAATAGGCTCAACAAAACTATTTCTGCAAATACACCTCTACACGAAAAAAAAAAAAAACGTTTGTACTTTTTTAAATTCAGTGATTCTTTATAATTGAATTAATAGTGATTTCTAATTGAAAATAGTTTTTAAACCACTTTGTTGTGATGTGTCATGAACAGTGTTCATAACGCGTAATGCTTACACCCCATACCCACTGTTTATTTTCAAAATGGTTTTTTTTGTAGAAATGTGCATTGAAAGGTTCTTTGAGGAACCCAGATTAGTTCTTATATGACATTGTTTTGTAAACTGTTTTGAAATTTTTATTTCGAAGAGTGAATCAACAATCAAGCTACAATTTTAAAAACAAAAAGTACTTTATTGGCATTTATGCTAAAAAATTATGTACAATAATAATAAGAGAAAGAATTATAAAATAAAATGGATAAACCAAACATGTTAAAAACTAACCAAAAGAAATGGTCTTTCTGAGACACCACTGTGAAACCCCCTGTTGTGAGGGTGACTGAGAGTCAGACATCGTGGGATCCATTTGCAGCTTTTATTTAACAGACAGAGTGAAAAACAGGCGTAGGTCATCAACAACAAATAAGGCTATAGAAGGCAAGACAAAGGCTAGGTAAAAGTCCAGGCAAGAGGTCGGGATATCCAGCAAGAATCAAGGTCAATGTCCAGGCAATGGTCGGGGTATGCGGCAAAGGGTCGATAGGTAATAAGGCAGTCCAAAGGTCGTAATAAAGGTAATCCAAAGGGTAGTGAAAATGCTCAGAGTTGTCGCCAGGGCGGATTAAAACTTCGCGACTTGCTGCGCTAAAGTTTAGCGAAGCAAGTCGCCGCTTAAATAGCGGAGTAAAACGGCAACACCTGGCGCGGAGGTGATGAGGAGTTCCATTGAAAAGAGTCCGGGCAGAAACTAATACTCCGGTGACGGTTCTCGCTGATGACGGTCAGAGAGACCCACGGAGGTCGTTGCTACAGAGCGAGCGGCTCCTGAAGCGAGCTGATTGGTTACGTCAGGGTCTTCCACGTGGTCTGGGAGCTGGGCGGTCTGGGTGTTCCCGATGGAAGGTGGCCGTTAGACTAGGGTCCACTGGGTAATCAGGAGAGGCGAGAGTGAACAGCCGGATCGATTCCTGGTGCAAAGAACCCACGTGGAGTGTTAGATCCTCGGTGATGTGAGTTTCGTGGCCGGCGCCGAGTGGTCTTCTATCTAGGGCTGCCACCGCCACCAGAGAGCCACATGAAAAGAGACAAAAACCACATTGCTTCCTAACGAATCCCTCATCAATGAAGTTCCCCTCTGCCCCCGAGTCAATAAAAGCAGTGGTGGTAACACTCTGCCCTCGAACAGTTAATTTAATAGGCAACGTTAGAGAGGATTGGTCACTCACCCGGTTGGTAGAAGAGCGTGGTGGCCGTGTGGGGCAGTTGGCTCGGATGTGGTCAGGCAGCCCACAGTAGAGGCAGAGGTGGGTCCGTAGACGTCGTTCGCGCTCCTCCTGTGTGAGGTGAGTAGTCCCAATTTGCATGGCCTCAGGTTCAGTAGGAGGAATGGCACTGGTAGAAGTGGGGAAACTGGTGAGACGGCGAGGACAACGAGAACGGAGCAGGTTATCAATTTGGATGGTTAGATCCATGTATTGGTCTAATGTTCTTCCCTCATTGCGGCACACCATCTCGGCCTGAAGCTCCTCTCTCAACGTCTTGCGATACAGCACCGTGAGTGGTTCGGAAGGCCAACCAGTTTGTGCAGCCAGAGTCTGGAATTTGATGGTAAAATCTACAGCCAAGACTGGTTTCCTTGGTGGAGCGATATGATCTCCTCGCCTGGTTCCTTGCCTCCAGCTGAATGGTCGAATACCTCGCGGAAGATACGTACGAACTCCCGGTAAGATGGGAAAGCCATTCCCCGGTTCTCCCACAAGGCGGTAGCCCATTCTAGTGCACGTCCGGTTAACAGTGAATAAATCAGCGACGCCCGGCTGTCATCGGTAGGGAAGTTGTGTGGTTGCTGATTTACAAAGACGTCACACTGTAGTAGAAAGCCCCAGCATTTCCCCGTAGTTCCATCAAATTTCTCAGGCAAGGAAAGTTTGGGCTTACCCGGAACTGGAGATTGCAGGCGGGACAGGAGCTGCGGTGGCCGCTGGTAATGGTGTCAAGGCTGCGACTGCCGTGGTGAGTGTCTGCAATGTCTGTGCTATGTCCTCCACGCTTCAGTTCAACCTCTCCAGCTGTTGATGGTGGGCAGATAGTTGGGAGGCTTGTCGCGTGAGCTCATGAGCCATGGAGTAAAAAGCCGCTGGATCCTCGAGTGGCGAAGTTTTCTGTTGTGAGGGTGACTGAGAGTCAGACATCGTGGGATCCATTTGCAGCTTTTATTTAACAGACAGATTGAAAAACAGGCGTAGGTCGTCAACAACAAACAAGGCTATAGAAGGCAAGACAAAGGCTAGGTAAAAGTCCAGGCAAGAGGTCGGGATATCCAGCGAGAATCAAGGTCAATGTCCAGGCAATGGTCGGGGTATGCGGCAAAGGGTCGATAGGTAATAAGGCAGTCCAAAGGTCATAATCAAGGTAATCCAAAGGGTAGTGAAAATGCTCAGAGTTGTCGCCAGGGTGGATCAAAACTTCGAGACTTGCTTCACTAAAGTCGCCGCTTAAATAGCAGAGTAAAACGGCAACACCTGGCGCGGAAGTGATGAGGAGTTCCATTGAAAAGAGTCTACTAAGAGAAACTAATGCCGCTTTTCCACTGCGTGGTACGACTCGGCTCGGCTTGGCTCGTTACGGCACGGCACGGATCAGTTCAGCTCGGTTTGCGTATCCACTGCAGTTTAGTACTGCTTTAGAGTGGGCGGGATTATTCACGTGTTGTTATAGTTGCGCCGCCTCTACTGCCGTGACATCCTCGTAAACGCGCCACAAACAAACACACAACAATGGAGCATTT
>JAUYWG010000274.1:0-18785 GCA_034779775.1 Enteromius afrohamiltoni | reverse complement strand
AACTAATTAAGTATTAAATAAGTATTATTGATATTTTTTGACAAATTAATGCCATTTATGATCTTCATATTGACATCTTTCTGTATGATGTGATCCCAATTCTTTTGAATTTGCTATTCAGGAAAAATAAATAAATACATAAATAATAATAAAAAAAATCAGTTTCCACAATAATATGCAGCACAGCTGTTTTCAACATTAATAATAAGAAATATTATTCAGTATTAGAATTAATCAGCATATTAGAATGGTTTTTGATATTGAAGACTAAGATAATGAATGCTAAATAAATAAATAAATAATTTATATATAAATAGCATTGACAGCACAGTAATAAAAGACATATTAAAAGAACAGTTATTTTAAACTGTACTAATATTTAACAAAATGTTCACAGTATTTTCTCATATTAATGCAGCATTGTTGACTTCTTTTAAAAATATTACAGAATCTTACTGACCCCAAACTTCTGAGCAGTAGTGTAAATTAAAAAGCATATACAAATTATACTATTCTTATTTTTTATTCTTATTATCATTTCCCTCACCGAACATACTGAATATCCCCTACATAAGACTAGACTGTTCACCTTTCAGTAGTTATGGTTGTGTGTTGTTAATGCTAATACGAGCAGGCTGCAATCTGTTCACCCAAACACTCGGCTGTCAAAAGTTGACAGCTTCCCTCACCACTCACAATCGTAACGTGTTTCTGCCAGGAATAACTGCAGCGCTCTTCACAGAGCTGTCTTTGCATCATCCCACGGTTTTGGCCGATGTGCGGTGACTGGCCCGGATAGAGGCCTTCTCCACGTTCCTGCGATGCTTGTTAAGGCTGAGTTAAGATTACACGCTATCCAGGGCCCCGAATGCATTTCACAGGCATGATCGCTTTCAAAGTAGAAGTGAAACTATTCAAGGCCGTAGTATAATCTGTTCATCCCCTGCCCATTGCAGACATAGGTATACATGTTAGTACAACGACGTCTGTGAGATAGGCAGTCAGAACAGAGTTGGCATTGTTCGCGGGGGTAACCCGAGCCGGTATGGGCCCAAGCATCGGGGGATAGTGTATAGCCGAGTTCAGCGCTGTTGAGAGATCAGCGAGACAGCTGAGTGTTTGGAGCTTTCAGCACAACTCAAATAAACACTTTGACTACCCAACTTTAGCACTCCCAGCTCTCACACACGTTACAGCTGTGACTGACCGCTGCGATAAGACTCACAACGAGCCCTTTATCATCAGTGAAGTGTCTGTTATATAGCTGAGGATCCGAGTCTCTAACTGGCGCTCCGGGGGCTCGCTTTCTCAGAATCGGGGAGGTACAGCACATCCCACAGGCATCAGGAGACCTACATCCCCATCACTAATCCCAGACTGAATGAAACCCGAGCGCTGAATAATGAAACAGGTCTATGCCGAGCACCGTTCCTCTATTGTACTGACTGTGGGAGAACGCAGTCGTTTCGCTCACAGCAATTTATACATCCTTAGCCTGTGTCCTGAACTGGCCTCTCTCATCATCCTTTGGAAAGGGATTACGTTGTAATAACAGGAGATGACTTGCTCAAATACGGCTTGATTCTGTCATATGCTGTATGTGGCAGACGAAATTAGGTTTTGGGGGAGGAATTGCACTTTTGTACAAGCTGTTTGGATTCGGAGCTTTAAAACTGAGGAGACATGCAGGAGGGGGTGGACACGTTTACTGCAAAGGTAATGAGATTACTGTATGATTTAAGTTTTCTGAGTTTTCCAACTCAGTTACATTCCATCAAAGTACAAACTGTGTCTGAGACAAAAAAAAACAAAACATAAATGGCAGAAAGAAAATTTCTGCCAAAAGTAAACTTGGGTTTATTCGTTTATTTTTTAATCATCGTAAAAGTCTCACACGAGTCAGTAAAAGCTACTGAAAATTCAACTTAGCTGTCAAAGGAGTTAAAATGTAATAATATATTTGTTAAAATATTTTACAATATTACTTGCGTGCAGACTTCAATTATGAAAGTAGGATTTTCAACATTATTTTTTGTTACAATATTTATTTTATATATATATATATATATATATAAATATATATAAATGTATGTATATGTGTGTTTTGATTGCAATTTTTAATATATTTTGTTAACTGTTTTTGAGAAGTTGTTGAGATCTCTGAAACTGAGTCTTTAAGGCAAAAACACACACAAAAAAACAATACCTAAGCCTTTATGTGCACCAGTGTTTTGGGGAAGGCCTATTCACTAATAATTAATTGTTGTACGATTAAGGGATCCAAAAAAATGGTCATATTGAATAATATGTGCTTTATAAGTATAAACAGCCAGTGTGCTAGTTATATGCATGCAGCTAGTTAACGGAGTTCTTCTTAAAATAAAGTGTTACAAATAACATAACCAAAAACTTTGTACAATCCCACTTTGATAGCTGAGACCTTGCATGTATTACAGATTTGATCCATAAAAATCACAGTAAGCATAAAAAATCCTGTGCATACCACCCAGTTGGCTTTCTGCTTTGATGTATTAACTGGAAAAGAGAGTGAGAGAGAGAGAGAGAGAGAGCGAGAGAGCACTGCCATAAAGGAAGTGTTCGCTTAGTCTGTGTGATACCCAACACCACAGACTCTGATACTGCAGACAGACTGGCAAGTTGAGAATACAGAGAGATACTGTTCCCCTGTGTCTCATTCAAGAGCTGTTGAACGCCTGCTGAACACTGCAGCAGAGAACTCTCCAAACCTGCCAGATTACGGTCTGCTTCGACACATTTCCAGTGGACTCCTAGCACGACTCACAGAGGTAGGAGCTTTTTTAGCCGTTTTCAGTCTATGACTAATTCCGAACGTAGTTTGAGTGTTTGTTTTAACACATTTCAACGACATAAACCCACACCGATGAAATCCGACCGCATGGTGGTCAAAGATTGTTGAAGTGTCAGAGAGGTGCAAGCCGAACAGATGCACCTTAGCTGAGTGGGCTGCGAGCTAAGACCCACGTGGGAACCTGTCAGCACACAAGAACAACTGTTTCTCAGTTTGAGTCATTTGCCAACTGTGCCCTAGCAATAACGCAAGCGGCCCTCGATGCCACTGGATGATTTATGAGACATCTCCCGCCATCTGCGAGTGTGAAACCGCAGAGGGACGGGCTACAGTAAACACGCTCATGATTCGGAGATTATGAGGAGTTTTTAGGAGGGCTTACCTGTGCTCCGCCTGAGCCGCGCTTGTCTACTTTTGTATGCGCACAAAGCTCCCTCCAACTGCTCCTTCACGAGATTAAGAGCTTTCCCCTGGCACCCTGTCAAGGACGAAATTTAAAGAACACGAGTGTTTAACCTCCAGCTAATCTTGTCTTTGTGAGAATGAAGGGATTAGACCATTCGTTTCTGCATGCCTGGAAGGGTTAGGCCAGTAATGGGCTTGATGAATGACAAAAATGGCTTGGGGAAGGGAGCTGCCAACTGACACAGGAAGACAAATTCGCTGACAGCTCCAAAAAGAGGCTTAGCTTAATTCCTGACCTGCATCAAAATAGAGCATTACCGTGCCATGACACTAATTGAAAACAAGCAGTTTAAGCGAAACCAGTTTTATAAACGCGAGCCAAGCGGTTTCGTGTCTTGGTTATGGCGGCGTCTGATGGAAGGGTACATCAGCACATGCTGTTCTTTGATTAAACAGGATGCAAATTAGATTTAAACACCAGTGCCATTATGAGGGTCTATTAAGGACTCTGTGTGCTCATTATTTAGCTTTACTCGATTAGTCTATAGCCGATGCAGCCATGTGGCCTACACCGCTCATTACGGACTAGTCTGTTCTCCTCCCTTGAGACTTGTGCGTTCATCTCATTACAGATCTGGAAGTTTATGAAGTATCGCGTTCAGTTTATTTCTCCACATTCCCAACGTTTGATTGACCCCTGCAGCCGTGTCATCCCATTCAATACAAACAGCTCATCACAAGGGATTTGGAGCTCAGCTCAGGCGAATAAGTTGCTCCTTGTGTTTCCCTCCTCCGTGGACCCCCGGTGTTCGCGAAAGGAGGTCTACCCCTCGGAGAAGCTAACAATCCATTATGGGGCTTTCAAAAGACCTTTCACTATAGATACAGCAGTACTGGAGAAAAGGCCCAAATTGACAGCTCTACACAAAAGAGATTTACTGCTTTGCTTTATGTGCATGAGTGCTGTTCAAAAGGAGGTAATTGCAGGTTGTATAGATGGGCCAATCCCTAAGGGATTTCACCCCTTCGTCACATTTGCATTCACTATTAGCGCCCCCCCGGGCGGGACTAGTAAATGTCACGGTGAAAGCGACGTCATCAGTGGTATGGCTGTACATGAAAAGGCCAATGCTGTAAAAATCTCTCATCTTGAACTGTTATCTTTGCTTTTTAAAAGTCTCTTAGTGAAGTGCTCACTAAAAGAGTACTATTGAGAAATATTTTTAAAGTAATGGTATTTTGTCCCTGTGAACGCAAAATTGAAATTGCAGCATCATTACTACACATTACAGTCCAATAAACCGATTTTGTGCAAAAAAAAAAATGTCTTATTATTTGAAATGTTAAAAGGTTTTGCTACTTAATAATCTTAAGTAGCAAAGACTCAATTTTTCAGGATTTTCATTACTGCTCATGAATGTGTGAAGTAATAATAGTCCAAGAAGGCTTATTGGTGTGAACTGTAACCCATTTTTCCCATAATGTGACATTTATAACAGAAAAAAAAAAAAAATAAATAAATATATATATATATATATATAACAAGTAAAATTGGTCATTACTATATTTAGGGTCTATACTGGTATATACTATACTGGTCATGATATCGAGGGGCCAGAATTTCACAGATTGAAGCACAGAGTGTAGCTATATAAGCTTCTTGCACTTATAAAGTGACTAAATCACTAGTGAGATGGATTCTCTAATTATCTGGCTTAGTACGCCATGTGTTGACTGTGTGTATTTTTATTGACCTGCAGGTCTTGCTGATGTTGCTAATGCCACCAATGCGAGAGCAGAAAACCACAAGCAAAATGCCACAAGGAGGAGACAATTAGAACCCAAGAAAGACTGAAGGAACAAGCTGTTTGTAGTCACTTGTGTGCATTTGGAGTGCATCAGCACGAGTAAAGAAGAGCATTGTAATCACCCCCCCCCTCTAAACACCTCAACATGTTTGCCCCAACAACAGCCCTGCCTCCTCCTCCTTCCCTCCTAACAGGAAGTGCTCTGCCAGTGCCCAGCGCACCAGTAACAGCTCCCTACACAGGTACAACACCGCCATACAGACTGTTAAAAATAAATCACGTCTGCTAGCTGATTTACTCTGTCATGTGCCTTCTAGATCATGATCTACTGCGGCAGGAGTTAAACTCACGCTTCCTGGCCTCCCAGACTGTTGATCGAGGAGGGGCTCTGGCTCCGCCGGCCTACCTGCGCACCGAGTTCCACCAGCACCAGCACACACACCAACACACACATCAGCACACCTTCACCCCATTGCCACAGTCCATCATGCCGAGCCCAGCAGCACCACTGGTGCGTACCCCTGCCAGACAAGTGAGGAGAAATACTCTTAAATTCCTGCTTATAATAATCAGTGCTTTCAGCTGAACTTCTACCAACCTCAATGTATAAAGTCAACAAATTAAGTCTCTTTTCTTGCAGTTTGACAAATACCCCGCTAAAGTGGACACCTTCCATAGACACAATGTAAGTTATGTCTTGTTCACATCATGGCTAGTATTTCGAGTTGCATGTTCTTTTAGTGACTCATTTGGTTTCGATTTGTAGTTTCCCTATTAATTATGAGTTTCTCTCATTTTATTATATCTCATAATTTGCTTTTTTTGCAATTCTAAAACAAGTTCTAATTGTGAGATATAAATATTCAATTCCAAGCGAAGAAGAATTTAGAGATGCAATTTCTTATAGCGTTTTCAATTCTGCAGCAGAAGTTTAAGAAAAAACCTAAATTGTCGACATACAATGCTGTCGTGCTACAGGCATCCCGAGTTTGAATCCCCCCATGTGGACCTTTCCTGATCCCGCCCTACATTTCTCTACTACTTCCTGTCAGCTCTGATCTGTCCTATCATTAAAAAGGCAAAAATAACAAAACTAAATCTTAATAAAAAAATTTATAAAATGAGATTTAAACTTAAGCTCAGCAATGCGCTTTACTTAAATATAGTCAATTTGATTTCACTTTAAAGGCCTGAACAGAAATGCTTTTGTGTCCTAAATCAGCACAAACACTTTTGTTTCCTGACATTAATGACATTTTTCTGCTGTTCCTCTAGTTGGTTCCGTCCTATCCGTCAGTAATGACTGGAATACCTCCTATGGTTCCACCTGCTGGACCATTCAGCTCTCTCCAGGGAGCTTTTCAGCCCAAGGTTTGCCTGCCACTCTGTCTCTTGGCTTTCTGTTTTGTTTGAAACACAGCATTTGTAAAAGGCCTTGACGGCGCTAAAAGAAGCCTGTGAATAACTTGATATTTCTTGAGTTGCGATGACCTCCCACAAAGAAAAGAAAAGCCTTGTAGTTTTCTATACCTCTCAGAAGAGATTCTGCAGTGTTTATTTTCAGGCCCACATTTGCAAAGCTTGTTTTAAAGGCCTGGAAAAATAATGAATGTAAAGGTTGGACTAGCCACACTTACTTATATAAGAGCATGTATGTTGTTGAAAAACAGGGCATGATTCATGATCATGTTAATAGTTTAATAGAATTATACTCAGTATTCACAAATTTTGTGTTTGCAGGCTTCCAACCCACTAGATGTGGTGTCAAGACCAGGATCTGTGCCACACCAACTTTTACAGAAAGACTCAAGAGTAGGTTTCCATTTAGCATCAGTTGACCTCTAATTGGTCAAAATCTGAGCTATATATGTTAATGTGTCTCATTAAATATTTACAGCTGTCCTGTCTATCGTTGAAGAAATATAAGAATAATGTAATGCGTTTTTTTTTTTTTTTAGCTTCTTGACCCCATGTGTCCTAAACCAAAGGTAAGGTTTACATGCGATAATTCAACTCCTTTTTATCAACCTAGTAAATTACAAATCACAATTCTTTAACCGTCATTCTTTTTTTTTTTTAATTAATTTTCTTCAGAAACCTGGGAAGTGGTGTGCAATGCATGTTCACATTGCATGGCAAGTTTACCATCATCAGCAAAAAATCAAGGTAAGTGCAAAATAAATATGAATTATTTTTTAAAATGTGGAATATATCTAGTTTGGACAAGTAATCTGTCATTAATATAACCATTTTCTATTCCTGGGATTATAGAAGCAGATGCAGATTGAGCCACATAAATTAGATTTTGGGTTTAAGCAAGAGTTTCTAAATCGATCGCCCGGCTCAAGCTTCATGGGACTGCTGCCACGTGACTTACCCCGTCCTTCCACCATCCTCTCTAATACAGGTACAAATTACAGCCTGGATCGAATCCACACTAGTAACTGTAATTTAGCCAAATGGGATGTTCTTGGATCACTAAGTTGTTGGTCCTGAAACAACATCCTATCAACCAATTAGATTATAGGGTTCTGGATTAACACTAGGTGTATTCTTATTAACATGCTACTTCCCATTGATTTTAGGGTAGTCCAATCCTTCAGCCCGAGGGTTAGTGTCCTACAGAGTTCAGCTCCAACCGTAATTAAACGCATCTAAACTAGCTAATTAAAGATTTCAGGATTACTTCCAGGTATTTTAGGGCAGGATGGAACTATGTTCTGCAGAACGTTGGCACTTAAACAGGACTGGACAGGATTGAGGTAGGGTTAGGTATTGCCAATGTCAACATTAATGAACCCTATGATCTCAGTAAGCAACATCAAGTGATTTTTATTAGCGATTGTCTGACAGAAACTAGGGATGCACCAATCCGGATCGGCCGATATATGTTTGCGCATTTGCAGCTTGTAAGTGAACAACGGCTGTGTGTAGTATATACTAACAAAACGCGCAAACATATCGGCCGATCTGGATCGGTGCATCCCTAACAGAAACAGGACTGCGCTTACCAGTATCTACATCTGTCTTTTTAGGTCCAACACATCCTTCGATTTCGCCCTATGGACCCTTACCGCATACCCCAAACAATCTCCACAGTGTAATCCCCCATAATGGTAAGATTACGTCTGACTTTATCATTAGATGAACATTACTCCTCAAAACTTCTATACTCACATATCTCTTGTTGTTGTGTAGAGTCTCTTAATAAGCCACTCACCTTTGGAGGTCTAAATACACTGAGTTCATCTGCCTTTGGAGGACTAGGAAACCCATCACTAAGTAAGAATAGCTTTTATCCCTAAGTGAAAAGATACAGCTTTTGCTGTAGGTTTAAAATGCAGTCTTCCTCTGGCTGATGAGAATTACTCTTGGGCATTCACAGCACCAAATTCAGCACATGGGACTAAAGATGGTAAGACTGTTCCAACTTCAAGTGGACAACTGGAGACCTGGAACAGATTGCACCAGACACCCTCATCCTTCCCAACCCCCCCTCTGTGTCCAAGACCTTCTGAAACTGAGAGAGCTCCCTCTATCCCAGACAGAGCAGCAATAAGAAGAGATTCGCTAGACAACAAAGATGACAAGGAACGGTATGTACCAGCTATTTTGCATTTCCAAGATCAAGAAGATCTTGACAATATCCATTAGCATTCACTTCAATGGCAGATGCATAATCCCCAACCTGGTTTGTTACCAGGTTGTTGCCATCTTTGCTAAATAGGCACTGGAAATATTTTTCAAATTGGGTACTTCCAAGGAGTTATAATCATGCAACTGTTATTGAACAGTTAATAATGCAAACAGATTGCTTTCTGCAGTTATGTAGACCTCCTTGATGTGTTTCAGGAGCTAACTGCCTGAGCCATGGGTGTCCATTCCTGCTCCTGGAAGGCCACTGTCCTGCAGAGTTTAGCTTCAGTTTTAATGAAACGCCTAAACTAGCTAATTAAGGTCTTCAGGATTATCCAAGGAACCTTTAGGCAGGTGAGTCTGGGGCAGGCTGGAGATAAACTCTGCAGGACACTGGCATTCTGTGAACAGGATTGGACATTCCTGGTCCTAGATAACTTACCTGATTCAAGAGTTGACCTCCTGGTAAAGAGTTTAAATAGATAATCACTTATTTTAAATCATTGCAGGGAGCCAAAAGAGAAATCAAATGGAAGGCATTTGTCCCCCATCAGGAATACTGCACTGGACAACAAACAACCGACAGAGTCCTTTAAAAGTCCCTCTCCTGATAACCCCAAGGAAGAGGAGCAGGCAAGAGAGAAAACTCAAGCCCAAGAGCCTCTGCAACAAACTCGAGAAACTGAGGAGCCAAAACACAAAGAGTTTCAAAGTGACAAAAGAGAAAAGGATGTCAAAAGTGAGCAGCAGCAACCTGCTGAGGACAAGCCAGCAGGAAAAGAGAGTTCATCACCCAAGCAACAGAGAGAAGATCTCAAGCGGCCAAACAGTGACAGCCAACCTTGGGAGCCAGCTGAGAAGAAGATTAGAATCGAGTATGAACCCCACGCCAAAAGCAGCAAGGTGAGAGTGAAGGAGGAGAAGAGAGACGACCAGGACCATGAGGTTACAACAAACCAGAAAGTGTTTGAAAAACCGTGGCAGGATCCCAGATACCCTACTATTAACCCTTCTCCTCTTTCAACTCTTCATTTGCCAGTAGGAATTCCGACTGGCCACCCTGGTCTTGACAGGACTAGGCTGATATCACCTTTTCTGGGAATGGGTCCATTCCCTGGAGCTGAGAGGATGCCTTACTCGCCTCAACACTGGGAGTCAATGCGGAATGTTTACCGAGGTTTAGATCTTCCTCGTAGGGACTCCTTGGGCAAGGACCTCTTAATAAGAACAGACCCCCTGCATCGTGCCATGATGGGGCACCCTGCTTACCCACGAGAGCCATTTCTGCAGTCCATGGCCTTGGAGCAAAGGAGTCAACTGGAGGAACGGCAGCGCATGGCCTTCTTGAGAGAAGAAAGTGAGCGTAGCCGCCTGTTGGCTATCCATCATACTTCACTGGATCCTCACTTAGCGCCTCCAGGACTCCTCGCGGCGGCTTACCCAAGCACAGGGCTCCCACATTACACCTCACTCAGTAGGACGCTACCTGCTGCTTATGTACATGCCCAAACACACCCGCTTTTTCCAATGCTGGCAGCACGGTCAGGGTCTCCGAGACGGATGACCCCTCTCACAGACAGACCTGTTTCGCACCCACACAGAGACACTGAAACCCGGTGAGCTTAATCAGAAACCGACGGACTTATGTATATCAAGCACTTCATGTGAAATAACGTGTAGTTGAAATGTACAGTGTTGGTAATGATTTTTTTTTTTTGGGTCTAAAAAAAAATATTATTAAAATGACTTCTGAGAAAAAAAAAACGACTTGTTTTTTTTTATGTTAACAATATATTTAAAACAAAAGGACTTTAAAATATACACAGCTATTTACAACTATAGAAAGGCAACAATAGAACCATAATACAATATGCAAAATGTTCAATGAGTTTCAACACAAATAAACTAGATGTTACCTACTTACCTTAGCTCAAAAATTCTTCTTACAGTCCTTGGTCATTTATATGTAAAAAAAAAATTAAATACAAGCAAAAACCAGTGTTTCAAACTGCATAGCTAAAAATATCAAAAGGTAAAATTTATGTTAAAAGTAAAACAACAGTCAGAGTGCTACACGAAGAACAAAAAGAAGTACAAATATGTATTAGATACCTGAGATCATGTAATAACCTAAAAAAATGCTTAAAACAAAACAGCCTCTAAACTTTGCATATTAGTTAATAAAAAAATTGTTTTGTTAAAAAAAAATGTTATGTTGACAGTTATGAGATTACACCACATCCATTCCTAGACCTCTAGCCACCGCAGTCAGAGCTCTGACTGCCCCTGATGGCTCACCAGGTGGAGTCACTTCCTCTGGATCAACGCTGACCTCAGTCACAGTGTTCAACACACAGTACACAGACGTTTCATCGCCTTTTAATCCACTGCTGTCAGTGCCCTCCAGGAGCTCTGAGGTCGAAGAAGATGAGGAAGGAGACGAGGGTGAGGAAGAATGTTGGGGAGTGCTATTACCACTGTCAGGATGCAGCAGGGGTTCCTTAGAGTGACTGGCTGAACCAGAGACCTTGCGAGGGGTGCGCTTTTCAGCCATGTTTTTGATCAACTCTTCTGTAACCTCTACAGTCTCAAAACGCACCATGTTGAGCCTCAGATATCCATCCTCATCCTTCTTGTACCTGTTCAACAAGCAATGTTTAGTATGTGAAGGCAAATTAATAGCTTAGAAGCAACTAATTCATACATTTTAAGATACTATTAATTGTATACCTAAAACGGGAATGTCCAGATGGCCATTTGAGTTGATGCTTCTTTCGAAGGTGGAGGGTGAGGGTGTAACACCAAGAGAAGGTCTTGTCACAAAGATGACACTTATACCTTGGAACCATGTTATCCTGTGGCAGATAATTATTTTATGACATTATTAATTGTTAACTAAAACGGATTACTCAGAATAAACAGTAATTTGTAACTTTTTAATCAGTAAAAGTCAATAGTTTTGACTTGAGCTGTACAAATTTATACACTTGAAATTCTCTCTCTCTCTCTCGAGATATATATATATATATATATATATATAGAGAGAGAGAGAGAGAAAGTCTGTCTTTGTAAAGACAAGAAAACAAACAATTCTATCACACTTATTGCATAGTTCAATATAGATGTGTCTGATATACTTTTAATAATTTATATATTTAATAATTTAGCAGACGCTTTTATCCAGCGACTAATAATCATCATTCAGGCTCAAATGCTATGCGCACAGCTCAACTCAAGTGCCTTTAAATCTGAATGATGTCTGTGGTTACAGCACCCTCTGCTGGCTGACCTCGTGTACTCGTTTATAGTGCTGGTTCATGGTGTGGGCCATGCGTGAAGAGTACCCACAGCCCTCTACTGTGCAGTGGTACGCTGCTCCCTCGTTGTGAGTTTCCATGTGTCTCCGCAGATCATGCTGGTTCTTGAAGCTGAAGGTAAGGAGATAAACCATTAAATGTAAGCAATATATTCTTCAGTGCTTCACTGAGTATATGCGAACGGCAGCCACCTGCTCTCACAGAAGTCACACGGGAAGGGCCTCTCATCGCAGTGACGGAATTTGATATGGATCTTCAGGGTGGAAAGAGATGTGCATGTCATGTCACAGAGAGGACATTTAATATGATTCACTGAAAAAAGAAAAGAAAGAATATATAGGTATGTATTAAGACACTTAATATTCAATAACATGAATTTAAATGCATTGACACTATTGAAAGAGAACAAAACTGAACTGAAATGAATAAAGACTATTAATACTGTTATTTTCCATCTGGTTTATAAAGCAATATAGATTTCTCTAGTATTTTCAATAATTGCTTTGTACTCATTACTGAGTAGGCTCGGCTGTTGTTTGTTTTGCAATTCATCTTTATTTTTTTATGATATACATAAGTCGTCTTTTTCTCTATGAAACTAAAATAAAATAATTCAGAAGTATACTGTTATTACAGTTTATTGCTGTGCTGCTTTGAAACAATCTGTACTGAACTAGGGTTGGGCGATGTTGATCAATTTGGCATCGTACGATGTCTAATGAGAAACATCGCGATCGTCGTCGTAGGTGGTGGTTGGGGGGGTGTTTAGTTGTAACTAAAACACCAAGCCCCGCCCCACGACTAGCAAAAATAACAGTGTTCGCGCGAGCAGGTGAGAGAGGATCGAGCGCGAGTGCTTGAATTGTGCACGGATGACAGCGCGCTCGGTTTCTTCGCATGTACATCTGTTTTCCTCTCGCGGAAATGATTTACCGCGCTCGCTTATTAATGGCATAGATTTGCCGCCATATATTAAGTGTATTTTTCGCGAGCTTGGTTCTTCTGCTGCGGCGGGGCGGAGGATCGCGATCGGGCCATCGGCAATGGACTATGGTATCGTCTATCGACCCAACCCTATACTGAATAATGCAGTATATAAACAAATATGACTTAACATTGCATATAGCATCTATGAACAACAATACCATTTTTCAGATGACGTAAAATCCTACATTTAGGGATGCATCACATTTTGGCTAATAATCATAATCGGATCATTTTTTCATGCTATTCCAAAATTTGTTATTCCAAAATGTAAATTCTATATTCTTTATTATCTTTTTATTTTGCCTATATATTATACATTTAATGTTTTATTTAATTATAATATAAATGTAAAATCAGGAAATAAGCATGCATAATATCCAATAAATGTATAATTTAATCACATCCAAAATAAACTTTCTTTTTTTTGTGTGCGTGTACCGTGTATATTAATTATTTATAAATACACACACAGACACATATTTAAATGTATACATTTATATTCTTATAATTCAATTTATATATAAATATATTTAATATATAAACATAACAAATTTTCTTAAATATATACATGCATGTGTGTGCATTTTAATATACATAATAAATATACACAGTATTAAATATACACACACATATTATTGTAAACACAATCTTTTATTTTGGATGTGATTAATAGTAATTTAAGTCTCTAATATCAGCCAGTAACTGATATGGTATTGATATACAGTTTAAATTAGATATCAAACTTTAACTCACCATGTTGACGAACGTGGTCTCTCAGCAGCCGCTCATTGGCAAAGGCTTTGTCACAATGTCCACACGTAAGAGAATCTGCAATAAAACAGACTACAGACTTAGAGACATTTGGACATTATTAAACATCAGTGTTGCTGTATTGTCAGTGAGTGAAGAAAACGTATTTGAAATAAACTGACCTTCGGGTTGTGCTTGTCTCTGGATATGGTCAAAGAACTTGGTATTGCTGGAGAACATACAGCCGCAGGTGGGACAAGCGACCAGCCGCTCTTGTGTATGACTGCGCAGATGCTCACGTAAACGGTACTTGATTTTAAAGAAAGCGTCACAGCCTGCAAAAAAAGCACAAGAATTTCACACAAGAATATTATAAACACTGGTGCATCATTCCCGTTTTGCAGAAAGCGCCTTACCTGACCAGCTGCAGAAGAGAGCCTGCTGTCGATCAGGAAGCGGCTGGAGCTCAGTGCAGTGTGCGTGCATGTCAACATGACGGTAGAACCACTCTGGGTTATTAAAGGAACTCTGATGATGAAGCAAAAAACAACAACAGACAAGCTCATTAGATATGTCTAATCTAAAGGAATATCTCAACCAAAGATTCAAATTTGCTGCGAATGTAGTCCGGTGGTAATCTAAGAAGTTTGTTTCTTCATCTGAACAGATTTGGAGAAATTCAGTATTACATTACTCGATCACCAACGGATGCTTTGCAGTGAAAGGGTGCCGTCAAAATAACAAATAACACTAATAATATAAATCGCACAAATAATAAACACTTAATCTGTGGATGTTTCTTCACAAAATGAATTCCAGAAAAGACTGACTTTTTCACTTGAGAAATCAATATTATGGATAGAGGACTTGGAGTCCTGTGGATTACTTGTGAACTATTGTGATGTTATGATCAGCTATTTGGACTCTCATTCTGACGGCACCCATTCACTTACAGGGGATCCATTGGAGAACAAATTATGTAATGCAATGAAAAACATTTCTCCAAATATCCAACATCTTGGATGGCCTGAGGGTAAGTACTAAGTGCATTTTCAGCAAACGTTCACTTTTTGGTTCAGAGATATGGAACAGAAGTCATGCTATAATACTCACATCACAGTGCTGCCACTGACAGACGAAGCCCTCGGAGACATCTGGGACTAGGCTGCTGCTGTGAAGATCCTGAGTGCAACTAGGCAGTTCGGGGTGGGATTCAAGGAGCTGAGTCCCAATGTATTTCAGTTTACTGTGGAAGATGTGGAAATGGGCATGAGCGATCAGCTCACTTTGGCTTCCCATCGCCAGGAACTCGCAGTCCCTCCATAAACACGGATAGTCCTCTATAACAGACATGATGTCAAACACAACAATCTTAATATATGCACTGCCTCCAATTAACATAACATTCAAACGTTGCCACTGACATTGCATTAAAGACAGTATTCATCTACTTCTGAAGGCATTACAATATCTTACCCAGTTCCTCCATGGCATCTCCTTCCCCAAGATGCTCCTTGAGATGTAGAGACATGTGATCACTCAACTCCTCCATGCTTTGACTCTTAAAAGTGCATGATGCCCACTCGCATGCCACCACTATTTTAGAGACATTTCTTCTTTTTGCCATCTTAATCTTCGAGAAAGCAAACAATGGCATAAATAAAAGACTTCTGGATACTGATTTTAGCAATGACAACCTTCTAAACAGCTATAAGACGTATGCTCGTGCGACGTAAACAAACGTTTATTAACTCGTAATATAAACCAGGTTGAGTGCTGGGTGTTTACTTCACTATACACAAGCTAACAAATCTCCAACAACACCCTGATACTGCTAGATAGGATATAAATGATTAAATTCACTTACTGTGATGTCAGAGTCAGCTGCTTTGAGGGTCACTCGCTAACGTTAGTTCAGTTTTGTTAACTGGTCGAGGCTCAGAAGCGCGCGCACACATTCAGGCATTAATGTAAAGGAAAATTAATATAGTCTTAAAATATATTGAGTGACTAGACTCTGTTCTGTAAAACTGCTTCGTTGTTCGGAAAATTACATTACCTAAAACTTCATGTCTTTGAGCTGAAGGGGAGACAGACAAGAACGCGGGTAATTTGTTTGTTTGGGAGGATGGAGAAGGTTGTGACGTGTGTTTCCGTGTCACGGGCAAAATAAAAGCCTTCCTGAGAATTTCTGCTGACATTTTAAATAGAGGAAAGTAACTATAGTTTTACAACTGCGAGGAAGTGAATTAACAATATATTTTAATACCTATGAGACAGAACAAGAAGAAACTATTATACATATGCCATACATTTATTAGGATAGTGTTACTGTCGCTCGTAAACATAAAATTAAATAATCTAATGTTATAATGTTACTTTTGTTATTGGTATTATGTTAACATTAATAAACAATAGCGTGTATATATATATATATATATATATATATAAAAACCAAATAGTCGCATAAAATAACCACTGGAGGGCACGTGAGGACATGTTTTCAAATGTTCCAAAAATGGTTGATAAAGGAAGGTTATTTATTATAATCCTCATTGAAATATGATCAGAATTAGCTGAATTTAAGAATGTTAGGTTTTTATGCCATTCTCTGACTTTAGATATGAGGTGTTGTATATTCTGATTTATAGACCTACAAAAACAGTTACATTTATGCTTTTCACATTTTTAATAGGAAGCTACACTGTCCCATACTGTTCATTTTCTCTGTACCAAACCCAAACACTACTCGTGCAGGACCTAGAATTAGCCAGCACTATGCAGAGCCTGAGACTTGAATTATTTAATACATTTTGTGAGGACGACTGAGTCGCTGCTGGAAGTCACTTCATCTGCAATGGGTTTTTTTTCTCTCTGATATTGAAGGCCAGCGGCACCCCCATCCTGAACTGTTTAAAGAGTAAGATGCTTCTAGTTTTATTGATATCATTTCCAAAAAACTATTGCGGGTCAGTTTTTCTCTACTCTGCTTCATTTATATCTAAACAAAAGGCTCTCAAGTCAAATAACCAGTTTTACTTAGTTTTAGAACTAAACCAAACAAACATCTAATATATTTCCTGTTCTATTAATATTGTTAAGAAGTTGGTGCACACATGAACCTTAATGTCATATCGTTCAGTGTCTCCATGTATAATGGAGACTTTCCATATACATGATTTTTATATTGTACAAACTGTAAATTCTATCAATATTTTATCAATAGATGTATTGCACAAGGCTGATATCCGTTAAAAATATGATGTCTTGACAACGATCCCCCTCCGAGGTTCAAAATAACAAACCACATCACCAACGTATTGCTTTCATGATTTTAATCAATTTCATTCAATGCAAGCTCACAACACAAGCACATCACACTTAGAATTACCACTTGGACATCTGATGGCCCTATGTTGCTCAATATACAGGCACTACTGTTATGGAAAGCATAGCTTGAGGATAGCACCTAGAATGGTGTGCACAGCACGTGTAGAACAACCCAGGAGGAGCTTGGGACCAAGAGGCTGTAGATTTACACTGAGAGGGCTCTCACCCCTCCAGACCAGATCAGGTCAGAATGATGATTAACATACAGATGACTATGAAGGGCATGCTTCTGTCTTCGTCAATCACATGAACCTCAGCTGTATGCTTAGCAGCATTCTACCCAATTCAACCGTCCGTTTTACAGCATACGCGAGGAACGCAAGCAGTTTTAGGTTTACATCAGCGAATTCTCTTATTACATAGCATGATGCATATGAGAGCACATTTGAACGTTGCTTTATTGAGAGCAGAGCAAGCTAAGCGTAAATAGGTCTCCATAGCATAATTCTCTACAGTACAAGGTAACAACAGCACTTTAAGAGAGACCATGCCTCAGTTGGTTACAAAATGACTGGCACTGTTGTCGAACGCAGTGAAATATTCAAATAGTACAGCTTGAGTGTGTTCATTTGTTAAACATGGTGCTCTTGTGGACTTGTAAGGCCCCTAACTGCTAATTTCAGGTGTCACCCAATCTTTAAACATGCAGTTTGAGATATTTAGACGTTCTTGTGTTCATTGTTGATTGTTGGTGAGGAATACGACATTGTTATAATCCAACTGTGCGGTGACAAATATTACATCTTAGTGTTTGAGCAATGCTATTGTTTCATCTAATTAGAGAGCTAAGTCCATATCACATTAGATTGCTGGAAAGAAAAGACCATTATTGTTTGCTTTAAATACCTTTCAATGCAAGATAAAGCGAAACCTTATCTTATATAATAAGGCATATGGCCGTTTGCTCGGAGGCAGCATGCAACAAGGATCCGTGAATCATCTTTGCCACAGAGAAAGCTATTGATGTATATGGAAAAGGAGCAGACGCGGGGCAAAAGCAAAGATAGATTCATTATAGACTGGACAGTGGCCACACAGTCAAGACAAATCAAGCAGACAAGCCTTGATCCACTACAATACGTAGGTAAAGACACCATCAGAGTCGGGCCATTAGAGTATAGGTCATGAACAAGGGGATGAGAGTCCTCTATTCCGTATTATAGCCTCCTCAACCCCCCCCCAAACACAAAAGTGCACTTAATCTTTTCCCTCGGCTAGTCTGTTGATCATTTCTTTGCTTTTTTTGGTGACCCCTCCCTCTGGCTTTGGCTCCTGGTTGCTCACTGAAGTTTTCTTCTTGGCAGCTTGACTCCCGGCGACTGGCTTCTCCTTTGCTTTTTTCACTGTTTTGCTATGGCTTGTTGTCTTTTTTGGCTTAGAAAGTGATATATTTTGCCTCTCCGCCTACAGGAACAAAAATTGGGACATTTGGTGGATTATTATTAACAGCAAAACAACACACATAAATAAATGCCTATTATATATTTTGTAAAATTGAAATATTTAACCATTCCTGTTTGTTTTTTAAAAAAATATATGCTTTATTACTTTTGCCATATACACTGCAAGTCTAAAATATGGGGTCAGTAAAATTAAATTAAATTAAATTAAATTAAATTAAATTAAATTAAATTAAATTAAATTAAATTAAATTAAATTAAA
>JAUYWG010000273.1:0-18809 GCA_034779775.1 Enteromius afrohamiltoni | reverse complement strand
GTGTGATTTGGAGCTGGTTGGAGCTAAAATCTGCAGAGCTGTTGCCCTCCAGGAATTGTGTTTGAGACCACTGCTCTGAGATTGCGTTCGGAGGCTAGCAGCAGTCCAGTGTCTAGACTTGCTATATTATACTGTTACATCATCAGCATTGAGAGAAGGCGGCACAGGAGGAGAACGAGAAGCTTGTAGCTATTCGTGTTAAACAAGATAGCCATTAACCATCTGTGCTCATGAATGTCTTTGACTGTGCCTGTGTGGGATAGGGGGAGGGTGCAGACTTTTGGTGTGAACTCCGACCCAACAGACTGCAGCAGGCAGTTTATTTGACACTCCCGGGTAAATTGAATTCCTGAGGCCTCTGTCTGAACTACGGTATGTGACTTACACTCGAAAATGTGTAGTTTAAATCAGTTTAAATCTTACGAAAGCCAACTTTTCTTTGTGTGTGTGAGCTGTATTTAACAGGTAGATATAAAGACATTTCATATTGATTTAATTTTAATCTACACAGTGTTTGTTGCATGAAACAACAGAAGGCATACGTGTCCTGAAAGCACACGCTCAGACATGCTGTCCCAAGTGACCCAGAGGTCAATCTCCACTCCTCAAAGCAGCACCCGTGCCAAAAACAGACACAGGCGAGTTGCATCATGTGTTCTACAGAGAGCATGAATCGAACACTTTGAAGTCATTCGATTCTAGTCACAAAATAGCATTATAAAGTATTATAAACGTGGGGTTATATGACCAACCGATATGCACAATATGAAAAATAATTCAAGAACGAACGTATCTGCTTTGGTTAGCTTAAATATACAATATCATTCGAAAGTTTAAGGTTTAGCAGAATTGTCTTTCGCTCACCAAGGCTGTATTTATTTATTAATAAATACAGTAAACCTTGGACCACAAAACCAGTCATAAGGTAAAATTTGTATAGGTGTATACATCATATGATAAATACGCTTTCTATTGATACATGGTTTGTTAGGATAGGACAATATTTGCCCAAGATACATCTATTTGAAAATCTGAAATTGGAGGGTGCCAAAAAAAAAAAAAATACTGAGCAAACCACCTTTAAAGTTGTCCAAATAAATGTCTTATCAATGCATTTTACTAATCAAAAATGATATTTTGATGTTTACAGTAGGAATCATACAAAATATCCTCATGGAACATGATCTTTACTTAATTTCCTAATGATTTTTGGCATAAAAAAAATAAAAATCAATTTTGACCCATGCAATGGATTTTTGGATATTGCTACAAATATACCCCAGCGACTTAAGACTGGTTTTGTGGTCCAGGGTCACATATAGCATTCTTTCTGAATAAAACTATTAATTTCTTTTAAAATAAATCTTACTAACCCCAAAAGTTTAAACAGTGCTGCATACATTATATTTCAGTCTTCTTTTTGGAACAAAAAAAAGTAGTGGGGAGGGAAAAAAGGTAACTACATTTTGACAAAGCTTTTATTGGACTTTCTTGTTAAATACTGTAGTCACAATGGCATCATATTTTCCAACCACTGGTTTAGTTCCTTTCATTTTTCTACAAACTGTAAATGCTGGACATCAAGAGAGGGAATTCTGTGCAACTTAATCATTTTAAAGGGATCAAACTAACATTTCCATGTTTTTCCGGCTCAGCGTGCATTCCAACATGTCCACTGTAAGCTCAAAGCTCAGTATTCAGGTTGTGTGTGTGTGTGTGTATGTAACTTCTGATCATTACCGCTAATTAAATATGAGCTTACCAACAGCCAGTTGCCTAAAAGGACACTTTAGGATGAGTCAATGACATCAGCGAGACTGCAAATGCAGCGAGGAACTTGTGAAAAGCCTGTTTTTTGATGTCAGCATGCAGGTTAGACTTAGTGATATGAATATACCTTCATGTATATTGAGGGAAGATGCCTGTATCACTGTCTCATCCTTTAAGCCTAGTCACTCATGAATCTGAGCACTTCAAGCTGTTAATAGTAACAGATGGGTAGAAGGATACCGTTAACGCATAGCGCCCCCTAGTGGCACTACTGAGAACGCATTTTGAACAGTCATTGCAGTTGTAACGTTACAATGCAATTTTCTTTCCCGAAAGCTAAGATCACGAAGGATCCTTAAGCCGCATTCAGAGGAAACCCTTTCATAGTGACTTGCTGAATGCCGATGATAAACATTTTAAACTACACGCAAAATCTTTGGCGTTTATGTTGCTTACAGTGACTGACAGCTTTTCCACAATATCCTCCCAAAACGTGTGCAAATAAATTACTGCTGATTGATGATGAACGTTTGTCTCTTACAAGCCCTCTATTGACATTTACCAAGTCCTCTCCTGGTCTAAGAGACTAACATACGATAATAAGCCCTGGGGAAGTCGTGTAAACACTTTGTTTTTGTTTTACTCTTCAGAGTATTAATATTATCATCATTATTATTGTCACATTGAAGCACAATATAATTATCTTAAGGCATCTGCACAGACACCGCTGTGCAATAAAATAATAAACCAGTAGAAAACAAAAATTCACTATGTACAATGAGTCAGATCAAGTGCTACTCCACTTGTGGTCCACAGGGCAAGATAGAGGAGAGAGTGTGAGTGTGTGTGTGTGTGTGTGTGTGTGTCAGGCCTTCTCGCCACTCTTGCTTTCTCGACTAAAGTAATAGCGCACTGGAGGACCAGGCAAGTCTTCATCACCATCCACCTCGGGGGCAAATGATACGGTAAGATCAACATACTTCCTGCCTGCAGAGGGTTTAATCAGTTTATGCATTCTGTGAGAAAAGAAAAAGGGTATTGTCATGGAAATGCATTAAGAGAACCACAAAGCAATTTTATATTAAAGCTGAAGCGTGTCATTAATTTTGAAATCACAGAGAAATTACACTCTTCGGCTTTAAAGACTAGGTTATTTTACTGCTGGGCCTTACGTCAGCTTGAGTCTTTTGTTATGGCCTGGCATAACCGGCACATACAGCATTTTTACTCCGTGAACAACCATGGTGGGCTCAATTCCATACTCCTCCTGAAATTAAGCATAAAGTTTAATTACTACGTAATGTGAAATAATACATTTATTCTATAATCATATAACCTGAAATAAAAGATCAGTAACCATCAGAGACCAAAGTGTTATTGGCGAAGTTTTATCACATCTTAAATGTGTTTTTAGGATGCCACTGGTTAAAAAAAATAAAATAAAATAAAAGCTTTGGCACTGTTTTTTTCCCAGTGTATTCAGAGGGCAGACAGCAAGACAATCCAGGGGTGATGCATATGGTTTGAGATAAAAATGAAATCAAAGCTAAAATCCTGCAACATCACATAGAGCACCTTTAAGGCGGAGGTAGGTTTAAAAAAAAAATAAAATATATATATATATAGTAAAAGGCAAACTTTCCTGACATGGCAAAGCTAAATTCTCAGCACTCTAGTCTTCAGAAATCAAAATCAAATCAATGCTGATTTGGTGCTCAAGGAACATTTATTAATATTATCAATGTTTAAAACAGTTGAGCTGAGTTGACGATTTTAGATGAGTAGAGTTGAATAGAAAAAGCATGAAGGACTCAAATTTGATGGATTCAAATTTTAAATATTTTTCTTCCAAACTTGATGCCATTCTACATTTCAGAGAATAAGCCGCTATTTGTGTATAACCTACTTTCAAAATGTAATTTTTAACGCAGTTGGTCTCTGAAGGCTAAAGCCCCCTTCACAAGCTCAACTGCTACATACCCTTACTGCACTCATGAAATCAGACAAGGTAAAGTCCTGGTGACCAAAGATAGTCCAACGGTCCCAGATAGAAAAGGAGATATCCTCTCTGGTCAAATCAAAATCAAATTATTCAAAAGACAAGAAACATACATATTTTCTTTTTGTTTTAAAGACTCGATCTGTGCATGGTTTACCTGATCTGGGTTCTCTTGACCTGAGCGGTTTCTGTGAGCACCATGACTGGAATGGCCAGGTTGAAGAAACAGTTTTTAAATAACTCAAATCCATAACCACCAGCCACTTTAATCAACTCCAATGACACCTAAAGAGAATGAATAATCATAAAAATAAAATGATGGAGTGAAAATTATCATTAAAAATGATTTCTCCTCTGAATAGGATTGTTTCTCTCACCAGTCCTGCAACAGCAGCTGTAGATGTGGCGATAGCAGGGATAATTTTACCCGCAATTCGTTTGGTTTGTAGTCTGTCTGCGGCCTCAATGGCGTACATTTGAGCTCGCAGAGCTGACGCTGATGCTACGAAATCCATGTGTCCGTTTGTGTCGTCATCTTTTTCAAAGTAAAGCGGAGTTGTGCGTAACCTCTCTAAATACAAAAGAAAGAACAACAGGTTAAACATAATTGAGTATGACACTTAGACACTGTATGAGTGGATGTGTATCAACACACCTGGAGTTACAAAGTTAGAGTTGATGGCCTCCTGTAGCTGTGAGATTGCTTCCCTCTCCTCTTCACTGCTCACTGTTATTTTCAGCTGATCAGGCTTCTTAACAGTCTCATCGGTCTCTATATGCTAATACACAAACAAACGCTTAGTTAATCAGTGCGGTCAAATAATTAATCGCAAATTATCGCATAAAATGCATGAAATGTGTGTGTTCTGTGTATATTTATTATGTACATGGGTCAAAGACATTGAGATGTCTGCATCAAAAGTGATTTCCTGTCCATAGAATGCACATTAAATAAAACTTTTAAATATGTTTTTGGAGAATAAAATGTCAACATTTGGTTAAAATAATGTTGCATTGTCTTTCAGTGTAACACAATATTCATGTAAAAATGAACACTAATAACATGCTTATTCTGACTTGTACATATTAAAATATATAAAAGAATAAGTAAGCATATTAGACGCACACATACAGTATATATTTGAAAAACAAAATATTTAATATACAAGCATAACATTTTTTAAACATTAACAAATGCATCAAATGGTGTCTTTGGCTCTTAAGGACAGGAATCCTAGTGATAAGATCTGAAATTAGTGGTGGGCCGTTATCGGCGCGTTAACGCGAGACACGTGTCGCGTGATAAAAAAAAAAATTATCGCCGTTAATCTATTCACAAAGTTGGGTTGTAGTCTATACTACAAGCTATGGTGACTTTCATCTTTAGCGCGGATGTATAGCCGAGTTACACTGTAGCCTTATTCGGGCGGTACTAGTTTTCTAATCTACTGTACGTGTGAGCTTCGATTCGTATCACCTGTCGTCCGTGATCTTCATGTACCGTTTGGAATGCATTGGTATATTAAATGCACGAAATCGGCGCACTGACAGACTTGCGCGTCACGTGAGCGTTGTGTTTGCTTATCCTGAAGCGTCTGATCGCGGCTTCGGCTAAATGCACTTTAATACAAAACTGATGAACACACCGTCAGTTATGTTTTCAGAGCAGAGCAAAACATCTGATATATGGAAAGAGATCCGTGCGTTAGTCTGAATGCAGCCTGTTAAAGCTGCCACTGTATATGATCTCATCAGTAATAATCAAGCAGCAATAATGCAGAGGGGGAAAAAGAAAAATCCATCTTTTAAAAGTCAAGACTATTTCTGTAAACTTTTGTATATTCAAAGAGCATTTTTTTAAAAAATAAGTAATAGTTTTAAAAGAGTAGCCTGTGTATATAATGATAAATATAAATATATTTGCATAAATTTGATTGAAAATGTAGCCATGTACTGAAAGAGAATGTGCTATTCTCCTGGTTTCAAAGACAAGGCTTAAGTAAGTAAGACTAGTAACAGTAACAGACTTGCTTCAACTGAAAATATCTTGCTCTGACATATCATTAATATCTTAATTTAACTAAGGGCTAGTCCTGGTTTAAGATAAGCCATGTTTGTGAAACTGGGCCATTGACAATAATAATATTATTGCACTGAATTGTGAAACCAAGATTCACACCCCTACTTTTAAGACTGCAGTACTGACACACAGATATCTCAAATATAATACGTAACACACAAATTCTGAATGCCTTTGTCAGAACTCAAATGAGCCATTTTAATCTAGATTAATTTCAAAATCCTAAATTTCCAAACAACCTAAAATACTCACTTAAAATATTTTGAATGATTATTTAAATTTTATTTCATAGTAATGTTTTACTATTCTACAATTATTAAAAAAAAAACATTTTTCTCATCAACAGAGTTTGAAAAACCCTAGATTATGTATAGTTAAAAATGCAAAAAAAATGAAAAATAAATAATAATAATTGTCATGATGAAGTACAGTTACACATTTCACATGTTAATTCAGATACATTTTCATTGGTTGCAGGGTACTAAATACATAAGCAGGGAAAGAACAGCTACCTTTTCAGCTGGTCTGTATTCAGGAACATCCACTTCAGCTAAAACACTTGAAACAGCCTCGTAGGAAAGTTTCTAAGAATTATTAAGCAACAACAAACATTACAAAAATGTTCAAGAATTGTATTCAGCTAGCACACATGCAAAACAAAAAAGAATTATATTCCTAAAGATTCCTTTTACCTCTTCTGAATATGGGATATTATAAATGTCAGCAAAAAGGCGAGCCGAGCTGACAACAAAACTGAAATGCCTGTTGGAGGAGAAAGACATTTTTGTAATTCTTCCTTTGACTATTCTACCAACAGAATATTTACTCAGACACTCACAGTGGGTCATTGAGGTCAAACTCTATGGGAGAAGGCGGTCGTTTGGGAGACTGCCAGAACAGGCCTGAAAACGAAGGAAAAACAGTTCAGCTGGGCAAAGACGAGACTCTGGTGGCTTTTAATACAGCATCTCTGCATGAGTGCGTCAAGCGTGTGACTTACTGCCATCCTTTAGCCGTGTGTCCAGTGGAAATGAGTGTAGTAGCTGTAATGCCTGAAATATCAAAATAATCTCATACTAAAAACATATCCTAAAATAAAAACATTTTAATATGGAATGTATTAGTATGTTATAAAGCATTTAAACATTATTAAAGTGCCCCTATAATGCCATTTTAAAGGTTGCTAATATTGCTTTATGCGTCTCTTAAAACAGGTTTACATGTATGCGGGGTCACAACACACTGCAGTTTTCTCCAAAAATAGATTTTACCTAATTTCTAAACGACTCGTGAGAAGCAGTTCGAAGAATCAGTCTGTCTAAACCCCTCCTTCCCATGAGCCCTCACCGCTGTGATTGGTCAGATGGTGCAGTCCTTTATGATTGGTCTACAGCTACAGCGGTCCACAGAGCTTGTACCAAAACTACACTTTCTGACACTAGAGGTGCTTTCTGAGAGAATATGTCAACTACTGTAGTAAGCACGGACTACTGTGGAAAGTGCTCGCAATTTGCTTTTGTAAATGAATCGGGCAAACCTCTACTTTGTGAACTTCAGCATTGTATAATGCATAACACTGCGTTAAACATCGTTCATGATTACTTAAACTAATGAGACAGAGAAACAGTCAAGCATTGTGCATCAATCACAATGTTTAGACTACATTAGGCAGACAGCTGAACAACAGAACTACAGAAACGCAAGTTAGCCGGTCACCAAGACATCTGCAGGGTTGTTACACAACATAACAAACACAAATACGTGTTTTGAACGATCGCTAGAAAATACAATCATCAAATATTAATAAGGAAGAAGTTCAGAGAAGCAAGTAAACTGGGCACTGATCCATCTTTTAAGACCAAGCGTTTGGTGAATAATGCGTTGTACTTAAATGATGTGATGATTAAGATTGGAATTGTACTGCTGAGGTGTTGTTGAAAAAAATCAATGTTAACCAGTCATTCTTTGTAGATTCATCTTTCGGAAGGGCATATAAAACAAATTTACTCTCACAGCGTCTTCTCAACATGACATAATCCGCGTGGAAATTGTACTGTTTGTGGATGGGCAAGTTGTTCGTGATGCAGAACGTAGTTTATGTTCACATACAGCTACAAGACACACTGCATGAAAGATAATATTTGAAAAGGCATAATAGGGGCACTTTAAGATTCTATAAATACTTTTAAAAGGGCTAAAATACTACAAGAAAATTACTGTATAATTACTAAAGGTTTATGCACAACACAGTACCTTTCTTTTGAAGTACTTGTCAAACTTGAGTCGAGCAAGAGCTAGACAGTGATCCCAATGAGTAGGCCTCCGACTCAGCAACTTAATGACCTGAAATGATCCCTCCATAGTCTCCCCGGCCATCATCCTCTGCACACACAAACATTGAAATTAGAAACATTGGTGAACACCAAGATTTAATCAATTAGTTTAGATAAGGGTATAGTAATATGTTCTTACCTGTAACACATCCTGAGCGGACGAATGACTCTGCCAGAACATGTTGTACATGGAAGGTTTGTGGGAGAAAGAACTCTCAAACTATACAAAACAAGAACAAAATCACTAAAACAAGAAACATCTCGAAGACCTCGAAGTACTAGAAATCTCAAACAAAGAAATCTTGGACATTGGTCAAAACCCTGACCTTCAAAAAATGTTTAAGTGTTCATTAAAAATCACACCTTGGCTGTTTGCAGTAAAAGTTGACTAAACATGGTAAATGCAAGGAAAAGATGCAAACACAGAGCAATGGTTTATAATATTTGTTATAAATATAACCTATATGATCACATGAACAAACAAACAGAAATGAAGGAGTAAGAAAAACCAGAATGCAAAACATCCGTTCTTTAATAAGGGCTACTTCTGACTATTTCTTCAAACTAAAACTTCTTAAGTTCAAGTTCTAAAATAAGCATCAGATAATATCTCAGATCAGCATTTAAGTGGATATTTGGTATTTATGATGGTGTTTATTTTCTATATTTTGTAATGACACTTTTAACTTTTTGGAGAAAAAGTTGAAAAAACACGACAAGGCAAATAGCGGTCAATAAAATTCAAAATAGCTTCAAACTCACATAGAAATGGATGGTTTCTGAATCAAAATGCTAACTGGTTTGGTAAAAATATGTAATAAAAGCTACAAAAAATGCTAAATGATAAAAAATGTCTTGGGAAACATTTTATCTACTGTAGCTTCTCATTTGATTGCAAAAAAAAAACTACTGTCCAAACGAAAAAGTAAAATATGATTTAAAATAAAAATGTGAAATTTCATTAAATTAAATACCAACCTTGTCTCTTGCCCACTGTATGGTGTGTTCAATAACAGCCGGAAAAGATTTTAGAGTGCAAAACGGAATCTCCTCCTCTGGTGGATCTCTCTAAGAAACACAGTCACAGTTGAGAAAAAAAAAAAACAACTGATACACAGCCTATATATACACATACATAAGCACACACACACACACACACACTCACATGGCTGTTGTAGGACTCAGTGAGGTATGGGACGATGATCTCCGTGTGTCCTTTCGTACCCATGGTACCGGAGTCTAACAGAGCTTTCTGATTGGATACACTGCGACTGCAGGTTCACAAAACAAACACTGAAGAATTAGCAATGAAGCCGACACGTAATACACTAAAAAACAAGAAAATTACATAAATTACCTATCCACGTATCTCCGTGCCTCCACGTTATCCAGTGCCGTGACAACCAGGTTGAGATGGGAGAAGAAAGCATCACTATAAATATCCTCTGTAGCAGGACACACTTTATTTAGATGAGCATCTATTTGCATCTCTGGGTTTATTTCTAATGTAGCTGCTGCTGCTGTAGTGCTCTTTGGCTTCTACAGAGAGAGGGAATAGACAAAAACCATGAGATTAGTCATTCATGAATGAAGAAGAGTGAAGAACTATCAAAATAAAAAGTGTACCTGTATATGCTGAGGTCTGAAAAGAAACTGCCTATTGAGGTTGGATTTCTCAATTAAATCTGGATCAGTAATGCATATCTAAAAATACAAAATAGGATTTTAAGAACAGGACCAGTGTGGATGGGGAAATACAATAAATGAAATGAAGTTCCCTCACCTCTCCTGAACATCTGCTCAATCCGACACCCAAAAGAGCCAAATTCTTCAGCATCTCACAGCCAATAGCACCGCAGCCCACCTACATTCACATATGAAGAATCAGCGAAAAACATCCAAACAAAAATGTATACTATATTTTCAAACACACATTTTATCTGGTTCAAGTTTTGCAGTAAAATTACATTTTGGTTCATGTTCTGCTCTATCAGCTATACTTCTAACTCACCATAAAAACTCGAAAGTTGTGCAGTTTCAAACACAACGAGTCTCCAATGCAAGCCCTCAACGCATCGTACCGGTCACCCCTGCAAACAAACATCAAAATCAACATTTACCGCTGTGATGCTCCCAACTTTTTTTGGGTACAAGGCCGAAACGATACTTGAAGGTAAATACTTTTTTCTCCCCTCTCACATTTCTTAGACTCTCACAATTTTCTACAGAGCTTGGCTGGGATTACAAGAAAAATTTACATTTACAAAATTGCCCACAGAAGTATATTTATTAAATATTAAATATAACTTTTCCAGATCACATTTAAAATTACACTAACACATATTTCCAGTGAAAATATCTTTCTTGAAGAAAAGCTTCTGAGTTTAATAAAAAAGAAAAGAAGAAATGAACTAATTAAATCAATCTAGATCTGTAGTTGTAATGCTTTCTTTGTCATAGTTTAAGCCATATTGAGGCCCTTTTGGAAGTTTGCTGAGGCCTCCTGGTAGATAACCACTGATTTAAAGAAATTACAAGATCCTACAACAGTAAATGACATCATTTGCCCTTTTGAGTGACTTATTCTTTAAAGCTAATTTATAAACAACAAATGTTGATGTTTGTAGGCGAGGAAGATCGAAAGACACATTACCACTCTACAAATGCAATGTGACTATATACGTGGTGTCATGCTCACCTTGGGGCAAACTCCTCGGCAGGAAGACATTGCAGGGGCTGAACCACCTCTACAGCATCGAGATAAAACTGTATAAACACATATTTTAACAAAGAATAAATACCATCTCTTCACTTCAATGTCATATATACACTAACATTCAAAAGTTTAAATTGATCTTGAAGTAAAAAGTGACATGAAACGCTTTTAAACTTTCTGTTCATTGAAGAATCCTGTATCATGGTTTTCACAAAAACATTAGGCATTTATAATAAGAAATGAACATCTGAGCTTTGACTTACCCATTGCTGTAGAGGAGAAAACTTTCCAGTAAGAGCCTTTAAAACCTCCTGACTAGCGATACCGCCCACCGCTGCGGCTAGAGGAGAGAGACATCCCCTCGCACAGCGTGACACACACCTCACAAGCTCCTGATTTATGCATACCTGATGATAAACACATTCAATCAAAAGGCGGAGGTTTGAAGATGTGCACAACAGGAAGCCATGTATGTAGATGAGTATACAAAACTGACTTTGTTTTTAAGTGTTCTGCTGATCTCTTCTGTGAACTTCAGGAGCAGCTCAGCATCCTGCAAACAACTGCACAAAGCAGATGAAGATAATTCATCACAATTTTAATTATCCATGTCAATCAAAATTTTAAAATCTATAATCTGTATAATCACGTACACACAATTTTTGGATGTACACAGAAACTCAAAAACTTCACAAAAACACTTATAATGAAATGAAATGTAATAAAACTTAAAACATTACAGAAATGTATTACTATGCCGTTCAAAAAGGATAAAAATAATATTAAAATAATAAAATTAAGTATTAACATAAATATCATACAATACATACAATCATACAATTTTTCACTGATGTGCTGCACATTTCTTGCCCCCCAAAAAATAGTAAAAATATTTAGTTTTCAATTGACTACGAATACATTTATCGTTACGAATTTGAAACGATAAATTAAACTGTTAATGTTCATGCTTTCTGGAAAAATAGAATATGGGTGAAAAAAATGGATTTCATAAGACTCTAAAACTGTACTTTTTTTTGAAAATGTTAATACAGTGTTGTTAAATTGTAATTGTACGCTTCAAAGCTTCTAATTAAACATTCCTTTTAATCTATAAAATAAAAAACAGGTCATGATAAAGAAAGATAGAAAAAAAGTCAACAAAAAATAAACCTTGTCTGTTGTGTGAAACAGAATCTCAATCTAATTTGAGAAGCATTGTTCCTCGTCATTGATTTTGGCCATGCACAACTCTTGGGTTGTTAACATTTTGGTGCATCACTAATATAGAAAAATCCCAATGATGTTCCTAATATAAAACAAACCTATTAAAAACAGAGATCTGCTGTTGGTTTAGCAGCTCACTAGGCTTGAGACACCGTCTGAAAGATGAAAAAGTCGAAGATGAAATTACCCGATGTTAGGAAGTCTAGCATGCTGTTCCAGGAAAGCATCCAATGCTAACATGATTGCATGGAGCTGCAGAGGGACCTGATTGCACAAACATACATTTGTTAAGTCAAAATATGACTGATTCTCATGTCTATAATAATAAACAGACTTCGGCATTTGAAGGGTCTGTCTTTCTGACCTCTGGTTTACTAAAGTCTGGAGTAAGGAGTCGAGGGTCACATAATTGCTGCTCCATCATCTCCTACAAAGAACACAGAGGAAAGAGTTAATCCTTATACTCCACCAATATTAAACAGACCAACTGAAGGTGGTGTTACAACATACAAAGTTGAAGGTTTTAGGAGCTTTGACCAGTCGGAAGATTCCTCCATGAGCGTATGGCTGGAATGATGAGGTATCATCTATCGCGAAACTGTATGGAGACAGAACTAAATACACAAACACAGTTAAATATATTAGCAGACAGCATCACTGTTCGTGATCACTGAAGAGTTTGTGTTTATACCTGTAACTTGGTGAGTGGTACCATTGAGTTCAATCATGCCGTTGATCTCTTTAAAACACACACTCTGCCCAGTCTGGAGGCCATGTGTTCGGCTGTCCATACACGTCACTACACCAGGATTCCCCTGAGATTGGATATAAAACAGAAAATTAAAAAACCACCCAAATCTCAGAACCGACCAGGATCAGCATTCAACGAGACAAAAGAAACCATCAAATGCTAAAAGAAATGTGAAGGGTTGACAGTTCAGAACGTCATTACCTGGCTGATGTTGTGGATGAAGAGCTCTTTTGGTTCTTCTCCTGTAGGGTCTGACACCTCAAATGCCTCCCCAAAATCACAGAATACTCGCGAACAGATCCCAAACACATCACAGCCAATGAACTGCAGCAAAAATGTATTTTAAAGCATCCAAACAGAGTAATATATATGTAATGTTCCAAGGAATGTCTGTACCTTAATAGGAGGCTGCTGAGAGTGGCAGAAATGGTTGATACATTTCTGTAAACTCAGCTTTGTTTCTGTTAACACTACACACTGGAGAGATACAGTAGATACAAGAATAGAGGCATTAAGTATGATACGGACATACAAAATAATATAACTACTACTAATAATAATCAGATTGGAATGAAGCAAGGGTGTCCTCGAATAGTCGACAATTTGATGCATTGATAGAAAGAGTCAGATTTTACTCCCAATCTCTCAGTCGACTATAGAGGGTTTATATGATCATGCCATTTGGCTATATAGGGGTGCTCAATGTCTGATTTCACATAGAACTAATGTTTTTCTCCAATAAGTTAATATACAGCCTATTAAAATAATGCTGTAAATAAGAATCTGAAAAGAAAGAAGCTTTAAATAAATATTTTAAGCTGCGTGAATAAATCCAACCATCCCTAAAGATATTAGTTGTACGTTGTATAAATAATGAAGCAGATTCGATAAGTCCTTGTCTACACATTTACAGTTAAATGTGACCCAATTCCGATTTTTGGCTCATTTGTGACACAGATCGGATCTGTTGCATGGCAGCTTAAACAGGGAAAAAAACGCATGCAATCGGATATTTTGAGGTCGGTTTCAGGCCTCGTTCATATGTGGAAATAAATCAGACATAAATCCGATGTCTGTCAATGCGACTGAACACACTAAAGTGTTTTTACATGTTTTTTTAGATTTTTTTGAATGAATGAATGAATGAATGCTTTTGTTTAGATGTAAAAAGATAAAATGTAATGCACTGTTTCTTTCATTCTAAGATAGCCTACCTGTTAATTTTTCTTTCTTTTTTTGCATCTGTTCTATTTTTATAGTAGCCTACAGATAAAATAAAAATCAGCGATATTGTGATTATTAAATGTAGTAATTAAAAATAAAAGAACAGGAGGTAAACTTTAATCTTTATCATAATATTTGCTTACTCAACCTCAAACGGCTGTAAATCAGACATTTTTTCCTCAGATTACAACAAATCATCAACGGTGATTATGGAAATAAAAATAACTAATTTCTATGATTTGCTAATTGTGACTCATTCGGTCAACACTGGTCACGTACGCTATTAGAGGCTTTAAATGTCAACGACGCATGCACGATGCTTCAGATTGTATGGCAAGTGTGAACACATGAATCAGATAATGGGTCACAATTAAAAAATGTGTAAATCTGTCTGTTACACACTTTTCCTGTATGTTAACATCAGTAATTATGACTGACTTGACTCTTATCTTGCTCTGCCCCCAAACATATTGGCAAGATTACGATTACGAAAACTTCCCATTCGACTGTGAAAACCTTAATTGGGGACACCTCTAGAATAAATTTAGATATATTTAGACCAACCTGGTATCTCTTTAGGAAGCTGAGGTCAGTGCTTTCATCCAGGACATCAGTGGACACACTGACCTGGACATACGGGTTTAACTCAGCCACTCGAGAATGGATGGCCTCCACCCTAAAAGAAATCACAGAAAATCATTGCGATCATTGCACATTTTAAGACTTTGATAAGGCGATAGAGACACATATGTAGGATTGTAAATTTATTATGGGTGGATATGACTCCTATGCACCTTTTATATTAGGTATATACAGTCACAATTTTTAATTATTTTGATGAATTCAGTTTGCTTGAAACAAGAAGTAACCCCAGTTCACCTTTTTTTCTGGGTGTGCACATCCTCCTCTCTGATGAAGAAGTTAGTGCCAAGATCCCAAACTTCACATCGCTTACAGTCATGAAGAGTGACTGCCTTCGTACACACATGCAAAATTTTAATAACACAGACATAACACAACTGAACATTACAAGTCTCCTATAGCAATGAAATGAGTCCCCAATATACTGTATATAATAAGGGTTCTAAATAAACATTTACATCTATTCTACACCATTAAAAAGTTATTTTTTATATATTTATAATATGTATTAATATTTATAATAAAAACATTAACTATGTTACAAATGCTAGAAAACACAATACCAAAAAAAATGCAAATATTAAACTTGATATTATATCATATTAAACAGAAAATAGTACTATTTTTGCATCGTATTAATGTTTTTATTTGTATCAAACATAATCAGCCTTGGTGAGTAGAAGAGGCTTCAAAAATAATACAAATCGTAATAATAATATTGTATTGTAACAAATTCAGCCATGATATTTCGTATGTAAATAAAATTTCAATATGAATTTAATTAAAAAGTACATACAGGAAAAAAATAAGAAAATGATGCCTCAATATTTATCTTACCTTCACTCCTGCCAGAACAATGTTTTTTGCTGCACAACATGAGAGATATTTCAATTAGAACTTGGTGTTGTGGTAGTAATTACAGCACCCAAGAAAAATGACCAAAAAAATGGTTCAATTAAGACTGCAGATGACGTGCATGGTACTGAATTTATAACTCAGAAGAGGCAAGCAAAATAACTTACTAAATGAAAGATGAAAACAAATGCAAATACATAAATCAGTCACATATCAGACTATGAGATGTACTAGAAACTATAAATTTTCTACAGCCATTAGCCATTTATAAAGAGGTTATGAAGGCAAAACAATGAATTGCAAATATGAATATAGGACTGAAGTGATGTACCTATTTCCACTCCAAGAGCTCCCATTCCACTGAGAAACACAGTGGACTGGGCCATCTGCTGCATAGCACTGTCCCCCAGCACATACCGCTGCCGACTACACACACACACACACACACACACAGTTCACACTGGATTCCATCTCATTCTTAACCAATCAGATTCTGTACAAGACAAAAAGGTAAGCTTTAAAGTATTTTAGCTTCAGTATTTACAGTGTACCTGTAAAGAGAGTCATCTATATCCATGGAGTCGGCCATAATGGGAAGGGGAGAGGGGGTGTCCAGGTGTTCCTCTGTAAGATTACGTTGGAGAGATGAAGAGCATTGGTTACACTTTATTTTGACAGTTCACTTTAGACATTCTACTAACTATAAGTAACTTTGTAACTACATGCCAACCAACTCTTACTCATTTGCAGCTACATGTCTACTAACTCTCAGAGTAGACTGTTAGGGTAGGCTTAGGGTTAGTAGATTAAGTTGACATACACTTGCAAAGTTTCTTATAGTCAGTATGTTGGGGACTCATCGGAATAACCTGTCGATCTAAAAAAGCAATCTGTCTGAGCACTGACACCCGCAATCACAGATCTTATATGGATGTAATATCCTCCATTTAAAGGCGACAGGATCTTAAATGAAAACCTGCAATAGAAAACGAATCACATAATCACAAATGCACCTCGTATTTTCTCAAAGAACGTTGAACATGTCATAAAACCATTCATTTGTCATATTGCTTACTCATATCTGTATATCATTAGCACACCGGCTAACGTTAGCTGGACTGCTCACTAAATTAGCTGTTTAACTATAAACTGATCAACCAAATCTGCAGGCACGACTCTGTTTAATGCGCCTTCGTGGCTGCGGAGGCTTGTTTTCAGTGAGGTGAGGTTTAACGTAAAATCTGTCGTAAGGATAGAGAACTGTGAATTAGCTACCTGTCAATGTGCGCGAGGAACGGGAGCAGCACACTTCTTCTTCTGCGCGAGAGCAGTGAGGGTTCGTGACGGAAAACTATCGACCGCCGCCTCGCGGAATGGATTGCTCGGCCATTAAAGCAACATGACATTTTGCCTGGAATGAGGCGTACTGGGAATAGTGTTCGGAAGGTTACTTTGGAATTGACAGGAAACGCGACATCTAACGATGGCTTGGGAAAATTCTTTTTAAAATATAAAGCATATGTGCTAGCCTACACATACCCAAATAGCTAATAAAAAAGCATGCGTGTTATGGACATTACAATGTAAAAGACTACTAACACAAATATTACACAATTCTTACTCCAAAAGATGAACGACAATGCTTTTGTTCATCAATTAAAATTAAATGTGAATTAACATTCCACAATGAATCTGTGAAATGTAATGAAGTTCTAAATATTACGTCACGATGGCAGTAAGGGGGACAATTAATCTTTACTTCATTTGGGCCTTCATCTTCAAATTCATCTTCTGACGGTTTATTAGTACAAATTGCTTTTAGGTCATCTGCAGCTTTGGTCTCTACAACATTGCTCTTCTGGAAACCCATCAACCACTCCTACCACACCAACGGGTTTCTGTGAACGAGGTGAAATTAAAGCGAAATTTAAAAAGATTCAGAGTGTTTGGAATGAGTTATTCGGTAATAGGAGTGCTAGTGAAAAATTTACCCAGGAGGCTATTTCAGCTGAGGGTGAGAAAAAAGGATCAGGGACCTGAAGATACAGTCAATGAGAAACACAGATGGTAAGTTACATTACTATATTATGAGAATTATAAGAATACATTTCTTATAGTTTCTCTGTCCAATACTGTAGGTTTACCTTGAAATGTTACTTAGACATCTGCGCATTTTTCACTTCATAATTTATAGCTGGTGTACCTGCAGTGATATGAGTAGGAGCTAATAAGATGCTATATCGAAGTTATTTTCATAAGGATTTTGGTTGCTGTCTTTCCTCTTTAGACCAGATTTCCAGTGTTCAAGGCCTCCTCCAAACTGGACTGGAATGGTGACATACTAAAACCTATAGCGCAACAGTGTGGCTCTGATGTGGATGGGGTGAAAGGAGTAAAAAAAGTCCTTCAAACTCCAGTATTCATTGTGACCGCCCACAAAACGTCGATGCCCTCCAAGTTCCAGCCCACACCGTCGACGACCCGTGTGATGAAGCCCTCCTGGCTCCAGTAAATGCAAATTAACTTCAGTTAAGCTTATAAAGCCCCATGTGTGAATTCTATAAGATAATTTTTTTTACATAATTTATACTTATTTAACATAAAACTATGTAGACATGTCACTGTTTGATTTTTAATTTCAAATCCTTATCTTTTACAGACATCTTTTCCTTCTATGAAGCTGGAAATATGCTGGGTCAAGAAGGATTTGGAGTCATCTATGAAGGGAGGAGGCGTGAGAAGGTGTCCCTTTTTTTAACTGGCTTATTATTTCTTATCTTCATCCTTTTGCATTTGTTGTAAGCCCTTCTGGTGTCCACTGTTTAAAACAATGACCTCTTCAAACTGTAAGACTGACCAAATATGCTCTGCATGTTTTTAAGGGTAATGCTTGGAATTTACATTCACAAAACATTACATGTTCTCTACATATGTTAATTAAAAATATTGCTAACACAAATTCTTCTTCTTCCTTTTGTTGATCAGGTGGCAGTGAAATCTGTCAAGAAAACAAAAGGTACACAATAGATCAAGTTTGTAAGTAGACTGTGTTTACTATATTTTTTCTTTTAATGTCTTGAGTATTTAGGAATCCACCTCTATCTAACCATTATGAAAATAATTTTTATGTTCCCTAAAAGTTCCCCAGATAATCCAGCTGCTGGACTGGAGTGATCTGGGTGAATACTACCTCATGATTATGGAGCGGCCTGTTC
>JAUYWG010000272.1:0-18835 GCA_034779775.1 Enteromius afrohamiltoni | reverse complement strand
CTTAGTTGGGTCCAGTTCTCCTCTGGCCAGACGCCCAGCACCTAATTTCCAGTTCAATTTAAACACGTTGGATTGTGGAAAAGGCAGATGCAGATGGGATATGCAGCTGGTTCTGGAAGGAGCTTTGCCTGCAGACTCTTGGCCACCATAACATAAATTATCAACTTTCAAAAAGAATAATAATTAATACCATCAAATTAAATTATCCCAGAATAGCACCTGTTACACATTTTTAAAAGTCCAAAAAGAGTTTTAGTGCATAAAGATGTATTTACATTGTCCAGATAAAAAAAAAAAAAAAAAGGCAACATTGTGTGTGTAATGGCGAATGAATTAATGAGGTAGTCTCAAGTAACCAAACATTCAGACTGACGGCTGAAAGTCTGGAACTCATAGCTGCTTTCTTTCACAAGTTTTTGCATTGCCACAATGTTCCTTGTCAATATTGATTGAACACATTCTGATTTATATCTGCATGAATCAAAATGGTTTGTACAGTCTGCACAGGATAGAGTGGATTACCCTTTTTTTCCCTGGTCTCCGCAACTATCTTATGCCCAGTTCAGAGACCTCCACTGTCCTGTGGGAAAAATCCCATATAATATAATTAGCCCATATAATTTTAATTTTAAATAAATGCTGTTCTTTTGAACTTTCTATTTATTACAGAATTTTGAAGAAATGTATCATGAATCCCATAAAAATGTTACAAAACAGAAAGAATTTAAAAAAAAACTTTAATTTCTTATATTACCTTGCCATAAAAAATAAGTAATACTGTACAGTCTGTGATCTCAATAGTTTAAAACTAAAATCTCCATTAATGCACATAAAAAATAAATTGTTACAATAAGAAGGACAAACCATGAACACAAGAAAAAGTACAGAAAACCACAGAACTAACAAAACTATAAAAATAGAAATAAATATAAAATAACATACCTGTGGTCCTCCATCACTGGAATCCCATGGTACTGGAATCCATTTTCTAAAATGAAGATACATTTTATATGTTTATAATCTATTACAGTGGTTCTTAACTCACAGATTGTGTATGATAAGCAATATAGCAGGGCTACTCAAATCTGGCAACTCAAATGAATCAATTCTCAAAGCCTTTTAAGGCTGTGTCTTGGCTGTCATGTCATAAATCTACATCGTAGCCAGTCTTCCTTATGTATCCTTTTGCATCTTTTCCTGAAGACATCTGAGCGTGGTGACTCCTGTCCACTCCTTGTAAAGCTCTCCAAAGTGTTTGAATCAGCTTAGCTTGACAGTATTATCAAGATTGTGGTTGCAACCCAATTTCATCCTTCCAGTCAACCTTGCATTTAAATAATGCTTTGATACAGCACGTTGTAAACAGCCAGCCCTTTCAGTAATAACCTTCTGTGATTTACCCTCTTTGTGGAGGGTATCAGTGATTGTCTTCTGGACTATTTCCAAGTCAGGAGTTTTCTCCATTATTGTGATTTCAAAGAAAAAGAGATATTTATATTTTAAATTTATATTGTAGGAATTTTCATTTACTTCTCCTCCTCCTCACCATCCCCTATGGGACATAAGGCTTTAATGTTGAGCTTCTCCCCAAGACATGTTCATTATCATCACAAGCATAGGTAAATGCAAATCACTTGAGTTTTGGAAGTTTTGATGACAAGTCTGACCTGTTTGACATATTTGTTTCAGCATGTCAGTTTTTGATGGCATGTTGGAGAGGTTTGTTAAAAGAAGGGCAAGGTCATCTGCAAAGTCAAGGTCCACTGCATGCCTCTTGGCTTGTTTGCTGTTGTATTTGTTGTGATCCAGTCTATTGTATCTCAAGTAGGAAGAGGATAGGACAGATGATGCACCCCTGTCTCACTCCAGTCTGTACAGATACCCATTCAGTAAGAGTGTTGTTCTTAAGAACACTACACTCAAACTTTTCATAGAATGTGTTTATGATCATGATTATCTTGGGTAGAATTCCATAGTGACAAAGTATCTTCTACAGAGTGTTCCGATGGACACTGTCGAGGGATTTCTTGAAGTCTACAAAGTTGATGTACAATGGTGTATTCAATTCTAGACACTGCAACTAGGATGTTTCATGATGTAAAGTTCTGGTCCATACATCCTCTTCCTTTCCTGAAGCCTGCCTGCTCTTGATGTCAATGGCTGGCTCCATCTTATTGAGCAGGACTCTGCAGAACACCTGGCTTGGGATAGATAAAATACTGATTCTTATTGCCACAATTTTTGGTGACCTGTCTTTTGGGATTTTGACTATAAGGCCGACCAGTCTTCAGGGATTGTTTCACTGTCCCGGATGTTTTGAAAGAGGTCAGTAAAGACTTTATTGCTTTTAATTGTTTTCTCTCCTCAATTTTCTGCCAGGTGTTAGACAATATCCATTCTCTGGCCCCTCTCTGTTTAAAGCCCAGGACTTTTTGTGCGGTTTCAGGGTACTTTAACAGTACTCTTATCGGTACTTTTTGTTGTGTTCCTTAATTTAAAAAATGTAAATTAAATTAAAAAAATCATAATAATAATTTAATGTATTTTTAGGTAAGCTCTGCTTTATAACTTAATTTTCTCTGTATTCTTTTATATCTGATTTATGCAGTACTGTAAAGGCACTTTTAATGTTTAAAATGTATTTAAACATTAATTTAGAGAGTGCTTATGTGATGTTAATGTTGTTATTTTGGAGGACTGCTAGTATACAAAATAATACTTTTTTTCTTATGCAAGACTTTCATTTTTAAAGACAGAGTCTTTAATAATTTAGCACTGGTACAGATTAAATACCAGGTTTCGGTACCTATCCCTATTCTTGATGGTGTTCCATTTCTGGTTTACATTGGGCACTTCTATGTCAGAGGTAGCGTTAAGTGTATTAAAGCGGTTACTTAGTTCCAACACAAATTCCTTAGATATATATAGAATTCTTAGATATATTTAAAGATATTTAAAACATAGACTAGGCCTATGAGATCATAAATATGAGGAGATCTTAAAAGTAGGGTGGCCGAGAGAGCTCAACGCACCACAAACAGAAAAAAACACATGCAAACTGCAAATTCTCACAACACAACCAAACACAAAAACGTGCTGCAAACACACAAACGAGCTGCAAACGCAGAAATGCACTGCAAATAGCACGAACCACAACGGAAATGTTTCAGGGGGACCTCAAAAAATGACGAACCCATCTGAGAGTAACTCTAGCTAACATAGCATTAAAATAATGTTTCAGTTAAGTTTTTGACTCCTCAGATTAATCTAATAATATCCAAAACACCGTATGATCAGATTTTTTAAATAAATACAAAAAAACTCTTAGTTCAGCGACAACATCTCTGCTCTGACCAAAAGCCACTGAACAAATAATCAGGCCCCAGATAGGTTCGTCACTTTTTGAGGTCCCCCTGAAACATTTCCGTTGTTTGCAGCGCATTCGGGTGTTTGGTTGCGTTGTGAGAATTTGTAGTTTGCATGGGTTTTTTTTGGGTCATTCACACAAGCTTTGTTGTAATGCCTTTGTAGAAATTAATTGCTTTCACTGAACTTTTATAGTCTCTTTGCGAGCGATCGTCCAGGTGCAGATATGTGGCAGCTCAAACTGGTGGCGACAAGCAGGTAATGTTCACTATAAGCATCTGCACCTCGTTATGCTCTCACATCTTGGAGGGACCTGCGCCACTAACCATTAATAATGTTTTGGTCAATTTGGTTGATGGTTCTACCATCAGGCAACCTCTATGTGATCTTGTGGATGTTCTTGTGCATAAATATAGTTCCATCAATGACCAGGTTGTTGTTCAAACAAAAGTCACCATTGTTGTTTCTTGTGCCATGCTCATGTGTGCCCATTGCCCTCTCATAGTTGGAGTAGTTGGTTCCCACTTTGGCATTCATGTCCCATTTATTAGAAGAATGTCATGTCGGGGTACCTTAGAGACTGCCATTTGGAGTTGTTCATACTGTACCAATCGTCTTTGTCCTCCTCCTCAGCTTCATTTGTTGGTGCATAACACTGCAAGATGGTTATTTAGAACTTAGAGTTGAGGCGCATTCTGATCAATCTTTCACTCACTGGTTCCCACTCCAGCAAGGTTTTGTTTGTCTCTTTAAAGATTATGATGGCTACTCCATGCGTGTGGATGTTTTCATGGCCTAAGTGGAGGATGATGGATCCATCTTGCAAAACTTGGTGTCCCATACATGATCTCATACATGGTTCAGACACTCCATGCTCCAAAGCGGATTTTGGTCTTTGGCCCAAGCAGTCCCTCCATCGCACCCCTGATTTTCTTTTGGCTTTCTTTAGGGGTCATCATACTGCCACTCAAGATGGGACCTGTTATGGGCCCGAAGTCAGTGGGTTTACTCGTAGTTTCTGTAAACACCAGATGGTGGTGTTAGTGCCACACCCCAACCCCCAACCTGGAGGACCTGTGTGCTGTTTTTTTGTCTGCTTATTATTGTAAATTGTGTCACTGTGTTATTTTACACCAAATATAATATACACATATAATATAAATATAATAAATATTTTCATAATATAAAAATGTAAGTGTTTAAACTCACGGCTTGAATTTAAAAATCACACCAACAATAAAAATAAGAACAGCAGAGCAGATGAAAAAACCAAACAGACCCCAACAGACCGTGCTGGATTCTAGGACAGAAGGACAGAGAAAAAATTAAATGCAAATGTTAAAGTGTAAATGTAACACTTCCTACAATGTTACTGATATTTTGAAAAGGTTGACAATTTGTTTATACAGATATGCGATGGTTCAGTTTATCTTAGATTTCCATGTTCAGAATTAATAATAATTAGGTAATAATAATTGTAGGCTTACCTTTATGAACACTGATATATAGAGAACCCAATGAACTTCCATACTGGTTTGAGGTATTACAGATGTACAAGCCATTTAAGTCAGAAAAGAGGTTTGGGACAGGAAGCCTGTTGCCTTCATAATCAATAGTACGTTTATCCTCTCTGTTAAAATAGATTCATATAAAAGATCAATTAATATATATTGCTAGTAAATGACCGATTATGTGATGTTCAGTAGCAGAATATTTTTTTTATAACTTTAAAATTAAACTAAGACCAAAAACGCATACAATCGGAGTAAGCCTAATTTTGGATTTTTTTTATGGACATGGTTACTCCCTCGCATACAGGCTTTCGGTCACAAAACATGTCTTTAAAAATTTTAATCAATATAATGTTTTCTGTGAATGAGTAAGTGGAATGATTTTCACATAATTTAGAAGTAAATATTCTAGCCCAAAAGACTGGTAACTCAAAAATCTTATTCAGGACTATTTAAGTTTTATGGTCTTTATTTCAGCTAAAAAAAATTCCCACACACATTTAAAAAAAAAAAAAGAATGCAAACATGCACATCTATCTTGGTCACACATTATTGTAGGATAGTTTGTGCTGAATGCAAAAAATACAGACTGGTTAATAATATGTTATAAGTAGCTGAAATAAGCACAAATATCGATATAAGATATAAGATAAAGAGCTTCAGTGACTTTGTATTAATAATTTATAAATCTTTTGCTAATTATCTGTCAGATTTTCCCTGTAATGTCAAGTAAAAAAAGCATTCAGTGCTTTTCACAGTGCTGATTTCTCCAATCAAAAGTTTATAAAACTGATATTTTTAAAAGTTAGATAACAGAACAGTCAGGAGTAATACTAAGTAACCATTTTTAGGCAATATATAAGTTCTCCAAAATAGAACTGTAAGATGTTTAAAACACATTTTATTACATAGTCCATGCGTTTACATTACCTTGTCCAGGTGTAGCTGTTTGGTTCTGGGTTACTATCCGCTTTACATATGAATTCTTTAGTGTTTGTTGAACTGTCAGGAATTATCACCACTGACTCTGGAGGATCTAGGAAATAAATTTAACAGCAAAAATGTAATTATGTATCCTTAAACACCATTTACTACATGTTTATAGTGTTACAACCCTCACAACAAACTAATTTAAAGAGGGACACGTAACATAAGAAGGACACAGGAGGCAAGAGAACAATGTAAATCAAGTGTGAGTCAGTGGCCAATTTTGTATCACTGTCGAGGACTTTGGCAGAGGTTTAAAGAAGTGACGCATTGCCTCCTCACTGTTGTCCATGACACCCCACACCTATATATAAGAGATTACGGTTCAAGGATGCGATGCCGCTCCACGGATCTCCGGCCAGTCCCCTCGAGGACATGGGGAGTTCTACTGGGATGAGACAGAATGCATACCCTTTTGCGCATGACACCCCACCCCACCACAGTGATGCACTTGTTCAGAGTTCGGGAGCGTTACCACACTCCCCAACTACAGCCATGAATTGAGGCCCGGGCCCCGACTTTTTTATTTCCCTCGGGCTGGGTTTCCAGCCAATTTTGACTTCTTTTTGACAGTTTTAGACTTCTCCTTATTTTTATATCTTAGACATCCATCAATTAGTGATTAAAAGATTGCCATGCAGCGTCAGTGAATACAACACGAGACGCAGCTGAGAGAGAGCAGCCGTCAGCGCAGCTGAAAAGTTCTGCATTCAGATGCACGCAATAATCCTGCCACACAGCCCCAGCAAAAGTAAATATCTTGAATGTGTGGGGGGGGGGCTCATTTTCGGCCTACATTATAAAATTGTCTATTTATTTAAAAGTATATTCTGCCTTACATTCCTTTTCAAGAAAATGGTCTGTGACCCTGTCGTACCAACTTGGCGTCTTTTCCAGTGACTGAATGAACACAATCTAAAAAATATATTAAACTCTGTAAAAGTGAAACAAGGAATGTGGTGTACAATTGTGTGAAATGTATGATGAAAATCAAGCAATTTGGCCAAGCAAATATAAAGAAATAGGTTGCAGCAGTTTTTATTTCGACTGAACTTGAGAAATCCACGATGGGACTGATAAATTCGCGCTGTCAGTCAAAAGGAGATGCAATCTTTGAACAGACCCTCCAATCATCACGCAGAAGCTCGGAGTCCAGGCCAGCCTACACCTCATTTGCTCCTCATTCAGACAGCGGAGACGTCCCTCTGGGTGGAGCAGGTGTCGGTGAAGCCCGTCGGGGCGGAACAGGTGGTGGAAACGTTCCTCTGGTTTGGCCAGGAGGTGACAGGACCCTTTGGACCCCACCTGACTGGATCTGCACCCTCAAGAACCAACCAGCTTTAGCCAACACCCTTAGGAACCTGACTGATGGAGCATGCATCCCTCGAAACCGGTCTGGCCCTGTATTTGCCCTCTTAGATAGGCTTGACTGAGGGTGTGCCTTCCAAGACACGACAGTCAGTGACAATACCCTTCAAGACTTGACATGAAGAGAATGCGTCAGGCATGGAGAGTTTGTGCCCTTCGTGACCAAACTTGGGAGGAATGCGCCCCTCGTGACTAGCCATGGAGAAACTGCGCCCTTCGCGACCAGACATGGAATGAGTACGCCCTTTGTGACCGACCTGACAATGGATGTGCCCACCGTGACCCAATAGTCGATGATCTCACCCTTTGTGACAGAACGGACCAAAAATGTGTCCTCTGGGAACCGTTCGACACTGAACGCGTCCCCCATAACAGACCAAACCAAGATACTGAGACCCTCTTGGGTTGTGCAGCCACCAATGGCCGAAGCCGACATTCCCAGAAGTAGTGCAGCCTCTGGCGGACCCAATGGAATCTCCGGGCCACCTACGGGTTCCGGTGGTTCTGGCCATGTGGCTTCACAGTCTTCGTAGGGCCCGGTCGCGTACAGTAGTTGGAGGTCCGGATCACAACCTGGGTCTGGCGGATCCGGCCACGATGAGTCTGGATCACAGACCGGGTCCGGCCAACCTGCGTTAGGGTCACAGGTTGTTGGTACCTCAAGGGACCCCGACTGACTGGGCCTGTCACAGCCCCTCGTACTGCGCCTTGGGATTGGGACCCGTTATGGAGTGACTGCGCATAGTGAGGGCATTCAATCGCTCTTTGGATGGAGCTACCTGAACCGGCTGGATGTCATGTGTCACTCTAGGCAATGGCACGGGGTTAGGACCCGTCAACTGTGATTCTGTTATCGCGAGAACTGGCAACAGATCTCCTGGTGGGGCAACCGGGACGAACTGGTCCTCAAACGACTCCTCACCGCGAACTTCGGGAGTAGCGGTCGATACCGACTGGTTCGGAGTCATGGAGGCCTTCCACAGCTTCACTGGCTGTGTACCTGGGATCAACTGGGCAGAGCATGATCCCTCGTACCGTGCGAAGGAACTTATGAGGGCCTTCGACAGCTCATCTGGCTGTGTGACTGGAACAGACGGGACTGCACACGACTCCTTGGGCCATGACGCAGATTCGACACCTTCTGTGAGGGGATCGGGTACTGCTGGGAAGGCCGACAGCCTCCTAGCTACAACCCTGCGCCCCGCAGATCATCACTCAGCCCCTCTCACTGGGTAATGTTCGGGGGATGTTCAGTGCTTTGCTACAATCTGTATTGTTAAAAGCGCTATATAAATAAAAGTGACTTGACTTGACTTGACTTAATGATGTAAGCACCTTCTACGGGCAAAACAGGAAACGCCGAAGTGGCAGACAGCCACACATATACATATATATATTCTTCTCAAACCTTGTCTGTATTGTAAACATTCTTGGCCAACTGCCCCCAGAAGGCATTACTTCCCACTTTGATAATTACTGTAGTTACCTGAATATCACATCCTTTCTTTTTTCTCCTCAGATGTAACTTAATTATATCAAAAATATTTAGACATTATCTAAAAATGATTATAAATTAGCACCAGCAAGCTTGTGTCACGCTCAGAGACCACAACTCACAGGAACTGCAGTGAAGGATATTTATTAGTGCACAGACAGAAGTACGTTCTTTAGAACAGGTCATCAACAGGTGCAGATCAATCAACTGAAGACACAGTCAAGCAGGTTCTCGTGTGGTGAGTATACAGGTAAGTATTTCAGGAGTCACACAATTACATAGGCAGATCAATTCAGGTAAGTAAAGGGTATGGAATACTCAGAGTTCGTTGTTTCACGGGTGAAAGTCTTTCACAGCCACAAGAGTTCCCAGCGGTTCCAACAGGCAGAACACATAGGCAGAAATGGAGACAGGTAAGTGCAGCGTTTAACCTTGAGCTCAGCCAACGACAGAGTGGCTGAGCACCTCTTTTAAGCAGCGCTGCTAATGTCCAACAGGTGTTAAAACTCAGGTGATTGTGATCGGTTGATTGGCGTTTGTGTGTCTTCCGTGAGCGCTGATCCTGGATCAGGTGAACGTGACAGTGTGACAGCTTGTTAGCATTAACGTTAGAAAACAATATTTAGACCTACTTATTTTCAGTATATGATCACTCTTTACTGCAGAGTAACAAACTAACCTTTTACCTAAATATGATTTTCAGTTAAAGTTAGGAACTTACTTTATTGTCACGTGCGCCAGTTGTTCGGTTCACTGGAGATTCGCCCTGAACGGATCGTTTGAATCAGTGAGCTGTCGAATCGAGAACAGCTGCAATCGGATCTTTCTAATTTGAGAATGAATCGTTTGGTGCGATTTACAAACCGATTGAACAGGTTCATTAAAAAGAATCAGTTTTTATGTTTTTACAGTTCTCATGTGTTTTTAGCAATTTTTAAGTTATAGTGCAAAAAGCACCTAAATAACAAAGTTGTCTGCCATTATGATATTTCTGCCTCCTCTAGCACAAAATTGTGACATCTGTCACATTTCAATTACGTAAGAAAAGCTGTTCAGACTGAAGGCACATTCCAAAACATCGAATAGCTTGTAAAAGAGGCCCAAGCTTTATGTGCTGAGGGAAAGCTACACCTTCACAAGTTCCTTTCCAACAATAGAGATGTTCTAGACTCAATTGAAGCAAAGGAACGAGCAGTTGAGATAAAAGATGTTGACCTCAACTACAATGATCTTCCAGTACAACGAGTACTAGGTATAAGATGGAACGTGGAAAGTGACAATTTCTTCTTCCATGTAACACTGGATGAGAAACCACTGACACAACGTGGTATGCTCTCTACCGTAGCATCCCTCTACGATCCCTTAGGGTTCCTAGGTCCCTTCATTTTGGAAGGAAAAAAGGTGCTGCAAGAAATGTGTCAAAAGGGCATTGGGTGGGATGATCCACTACCTATCGAACTAAAGCTAAGGTGGGAGAATTGGATGAGAGACTTAAAAAACCTAAAAATGATTAAGATCCCCAGGTGCTTCAAGCCCGCAAACTTCGGTGAGGTCCAAAGAGTCGAACTTCATCACTTCTCCGACGCAAGTAGTCAGGGATATGGACAGTGCTGCTACATCAGGTTGGTGAGTGAACATCAAGTACATCAACAACATCACTCTAGTCATGGGCAAATCAAGGGTTGCACCAACCAGAATAGTCACTATTCCAAGGCTGGAATTAACTGCAGCCGTCACTTCAGCTGCTGTGAGCTCCATGCTAAAAAGAGAACTAGAACTCAAAGTTGACAAAGAATACTTTTGGACTGACTCACAGGTAGTTCTAGGGTATATCAACAACGAGGCTAAAAGATTTCATGTTTTTGTGGCCAATAGAGTCCAGAGAATCCGTCAAACCACTAACCCAGAACAATGGTATTACATTGACACTGCTGAAAATCCAGCAGACCACGCCTCGCATGGCCTAAAAGTAGATGACCTTATCCACTCAAATTGGCTCACAGGCCCAAAGTTTTTTATGGGAAAGAGAGATAGTTACAGAGCAAAGCACGCCAGAGCTGTTGGTAGGAGATCCAGAAATAAAAGCTATTTAAGTGTTGGAGACTGAAGCCTCAGAACAATACGACATAACAGATAATTTGTCAAGATTCTCAAAATGGACTACTGCAGTCAATGTTGTTGCACACATTCAACTAATGGCTAAGAGAATAAAGACATTAGAGCCTCCAAATGTGGAACAAAGGAGACACGCCACATTAACTCTAGTCAAACTTGCACAACAAAATGCCTTCCAGACAGAAATAGACAAACTTAAACAAAAGTCAGGAAGGCTACCCTGTAACAACGGACTCTATCAGCTGGACCCATTTCTCCAAGATGGTGTAATGAGAGTAGGAAGAGCTAAAGTAGGAGCTAAAGTATCCTGCAATACTCCCTAGAGATGGTTCTATTACACAGCTCATTATTACTCACTATCATGACAAGACACAACATCAGGGCCAAGGCCAAACTTTAAATGAAATAAGAGCTAATGGGTTTTGGATTGTTGGAGGGGATAAAGCAGTGGCGAAGTTCATCAGACAATGCGTATGGTGCAGGAGAGCTCGAGCACCTCCAGAGGAACAAAGAATGGCGGATCTGCCTAGTGACTGCATTGACCCCTCTCCACCGTTCACCTACGTGGGCATAGACTGCTTTGGCCCCTTCAATACCAAACAAGGCCGCAAGGTGTACAAACGTTACGCCCTTCTCTTCACATGTCTCAGCTCAAGGGCAATTCATCTAGAGATGCTTGAAGACATGACAACAGATGTTTTTATCAATGCCTTGCGCTGTTTCATAGCTATCCATGGAGCTGTAAGACAAATAAGGTCAGATCAGGGATCCAACTTCTTGGGAGCAAAGAATGAAATGACAAAAGCGCTACAAGACATTGACAAAGACAAAGTGAAATCATACTTAGCAAATAAGCAGTGTGACTTTCTTATGAATGCACCAAGCTCAAGCCATGCTGGAGGCGCATGGGAGCACCAAATCAGGACAGTACGAAGTGTACTAAGTAAAGTTAGTGCCGGAAGGCTGGATGATGCCTCCCTAAGAACCTTTCTTTTCGAAGCCATGTACATTGTAAACAGTTGCCCACTTACTGTTTATAGCATCAGTGATCCCACAAGTTTAGAGCCCTTAACACCAAACCATCTTATCACCATGAAATGCTCCATTCCACAGCCCCCACCTGGAGAATTCGTACAAGAAGATTTGTATGCCACAAGACGCTGGAGAAGAGTCCAATATCTGTCAGAGCAGTTTTGGAACAGATGGAGAAAGGAATATCTCACTAACCTTACTCTTAGACAGAAGTGGCATGCCCCTAGACGCAATATGAAAGTTGGTGATATTGTAATAATCAAAGATGAAAGCATTCCTCGTAACGAATGGAAACTTGGCAGAGTTATAAATGCACATGAGAGTAATGATGGACTGGTTAGAAAAGTGACATTACAAGTTGGAGATAGGAAACTGGGACAGAAGGGTGAACGCTTACACAAGCTGTCTATTATTGAAAGACCCATTCAAAAGTTAGTTGTTCTTGTAGAAAGCAGTTAAAGGGTTTAATGTGTTATCCATGTATTGAGAATGTAAAAGGTCACATTGACATCTTGTAAATGTGCATGGAATGAGGAATTATGTGTTTGAAATTACCATTGATTTATTTGTTTGAAGAATGTACAGTGTATTATCTTCATTGTGCATCAAGGGTAATTTGGTGGGAGTGTAGCTGACCCTAAAGTTACCATGGCAACAGGAAGCGCGCATGTTGTAATATTCCTTTATTTGATTTTGTTTAGTAATTGCATTGTTATTTTAAAAGGAGTCACATGGTATTTCTGTTTATTATGTTTATTTTATTAATAATATTACCTGTGCTCATGCGTGTTAAAAAGTTTACCTGGAACCGGAAGTAATCAGTCTATGAGAAGTAACAGCAAGCTATACGTAAAGAGAGAGAAACGAGAGTGCAACAGAGCGGCGTGGCAGTGAAATCTACCATCAAACCTACCTTCTTCATGCTACTACTGGTTGAACAGGCGCACACGGTAACATTATTTGTAACGTTTACTGCCTTGATATGATGTAATGAACGAGTTGAGAAAAAGAACTTTAAGTTGCTATAGAGCTGATTGTTTGAATTGTCTTTGTTTAGTTTTCACGGTGTACCATCAGCTTGCAATTGTCCTGGGCAAGAATAAAAGTTTGTTTGCTTTTTGAGCTAACCGGAGTAGCTACAGTTTGGAATGCACTTGTCAAAGGAAGCAATGTAATTTCCTCATTATTTTCAGCTGGGATGTTCTCGTAATAACGCAGCATGATGTGTGTCAGCACATTTGTTAAAGGACTGATGCATTGCAAGTTTTTATACATATTCGTTTTTATATATTAGCATATTTTAAAAACATTTTAAAATATAGAATGTATGTTTATTTGCAACAGTTATGTTAACAACAATAAAAAGACATTTATGGCATTAAAACAGCGCACATCACCACAGACTCTATGTCACAATGGCCAGCTGGAGTGCCCCTGAACTCCAGCCAAACTGCTATGTTTGTGCTACTTTGTGTCATTGTATTGTATGAATTATATTTACACACACTATTATAGATTATATGAATCCTAAAGTAATCTGATTCTTTAACATACTATTTTTAGGAAGTAATATATGAATGCCAGGTTATTTTTTTATGAATTTTTTTATTACATTTTTATTAATTGTCTCTCTGCAGCCCTGAGTTTGGACCAATGTTTCCCGGAGAACATCAGAGAGCCAGGGGTTAGGAGGGGTGGCCCGTGCAGGCCTAGACGAGAGAGGACATATGTCGTCAAGGCAGGAGGTTAAGGTGGAGCATAATTATAATAAAATTTATATATAATAAAAGTTATAGTGCAAAAAGCACCTAAATAACAAAGTTGTCTGCCATTATGATATTTCTGCCCCCTCTAGCACAAAATTGTGACATCTGTCACATTTCAATTACGTAAGAAAAGCTGTTCAGACTGAAGGCACATTCCAAAACATCGAATATGTATCCAATTTAGGACAACAAATGAAAGCTTGATTAGGAGCACATATGAAGCTTGGTCTGGGCTTGATTTTACAAAATCAGATTTGTGCTGTCCATACTGTTATAAGAAAATCAGATATGGGTCACATTTGGGCAAAAAAGTCAGATTTGGGCCACTTTAGACTACAGTGCAAACTAAGCCTTGGCTTACAGATGCATGCAGCATGTCCACATATGTTTACTTACAGTGGATGTTTATTTTGTAATTCAGCACAAGTTCCTTTCCCAGGGTGTTGTGTTTCACCACACACTGGACGTTCTTGTTGTTTAAAAGTTTGAGTGGGACACCAAGTAGATAGGATACAACAGTGATTGACCCACTGAGATTCACTGTTTGATTGGTGTCAGTCCTCAAATGGTTTTGTAGCTCTCCTAATCTCCACATCACTTCCGCAGCAGGCCATGCATCAGAGGCAAAGCATGATCCTAGCATAGCCTCTAAATATCCAGCAACAGGTGCCTCTTCTTTCACGCTACCCACAGGACGAGCTATAGTTGAAACATAAAAAAAACAAATTTGATGAATCATTCAGTGTGAATTGTAATTAAATAGTCCAGCCTACTTTTTGTAATAAAGCTACAAAACACATTTGTCATTTCACATTTACAAATTACACTTACTGTAAGTTAATATAAACCATTTGTGTTAGAGAAATGTCTTTTAAGTCTAGTAAGCATGGAATATCTTACATTTTAAACTAAGTTACATCATTGGTTGGAAAGCAAAACAGAGATCTATATAGGAAATACATGAAGTCAACATACCAAAAACTGTGACATTGATGTTGGTCTCAAATGGCCCACTATTAAGTAAGAAGAAGATGCATGTGTAGATCCCTTCATCCAGAAGCCTCATTCTCAGCAGATTAATTGAACCATCTTTTTTTGCAAAGTTCCCAGTAAATTGTAATCTGTCCCCCAATCCATTAGAGTGTTCAGTTTTGCCACCAGCCCTAATCGAAAAGAAAGACTTTTCCTCTGGGTTTTCTTGTGTTCTCTTCTTCCATATAATACGAGTAAGCTGATCTTCAGTGTCAGTCAGCTGACAAAACAAAGTGGTGTTTTCCCCATATATGGCTGTTGTATCATGACTAATAATCTTTACACCTGAAAAATACATACAATGCATGAATAAACATTTTTAGATGGTCTGTCTTAAAAGTCTTTACAATTGGTTGTGTTTGTGTTTAGGGATATAAGGATTTGTGTATCAAGCATTGTAGGGTTCATGGTCATTTTGCAAATCATCAAAGTAATCACCCTTATCCCCTTGTTAGTGGAGAGCAGAGTGAGCAGAGCACATGCATGTCATTATTTAGTTGTTTGGAATGCACTTGTCAAAGGAAGCAATGTAATTTCCTCATTATTTTCAGCTGGGATGTTCTCGTAATAACGCAGCATGATGTGTGTCAGCACATTTGTTAAAGGACTGATGCATTGCAAGTTTTTATACATATTCGTTTTTATATATTAGCATATTTTAAAAACATTTTAAAATATAGAATGTATGTTTATTTGCAACAGTTATGTTAACAACAATAAAAAGACATTTATGGCATTAAAACAGCGCAGTCAGGTCTCAATCAAGGTCTCAGTCAGGCCCAGGATACTAAGTGAGGAGCTTTGTTAACAGCTGACTGGCAATTCCAGAGGCCGACAGTAAAGTTTCAGTGGATGTAATGGCGATAGAGCATTGTGTGTAGATAACAGGAATGTATTGAAAACACATGATAGAGTTAAAAAAAGAGAGGAAAGTTAGTAGTACCTAATTGTGCTGTCGTTGCTCAGTTAAAGTCGCGCAGGAAAAAGTCGAAGGTCTTTACTCTCGTTGGTCTTATACTGAATACAGCCAACTCGTACAGCCAATACTGAATATATACACTACCAAATGACACGTGAGTGATAACAGCTGGGCCCGCCTTCTGAATTAAGGCCAATCTCTAAGCAAATAGCTCAAATCGAAACTAAACGCGAGATGCTTCACACTTAAGTTTCAGCCAGATGTCAGCAAAACTAACTTCAATAAGTGTAATCAAATGTGTTAATTAAAACGAAAAACAACACAAAAATAGCCAGAAAACGAAAAATAGACTTTCTAGCACTGTGCAATCATTTAAACACAACCTATGAATATACTGTATTAAAATATCACTTAAGCGCAGTCGCTGTTAAACACTCCGTGGACTAAGTGCTTCTCCTGAGTTATGACACTGAAAATAACTGTTTCAATAGTTCAGGTCGCTGGACAGTTCAATAAGTGTAATCAAATGTGCTAATTAAAATGAAAAACAACACAAAAAATAGCCAGAAAATGAAAAATAGACTTTTTATCAATGATTCATTTTTAAACACAACCTATGAATATACTGTATTAAAATATCACTTACGCACAGTCGCTGTTGCACACTCCGCGGACTAAGTGCTTCTCCCGCATTCTTCTCACCATTGGCTACAACAAAAATTTGCTCACTAGAATTGTAAAATGTACATCATATTTTGCAACCAAAATCCATCCATCCATCTTCTTCCGCTTATCCGGGACCAGGTTGCGGGGCCAGCAGTCTAAGCAGGGACGCCCAGACTTCCCTCTACCCAGAAACTTCCTCCAGCTCTTCTGGGGGAGCACCGAGGCGTTCCCAGGCCAGCCGAGAGACATAGTACCTCTAGCATATCCTAGGTCGTCCATGGGCCCTCCTCCCGGTGGTACATGCCCAGAACATCTCCACAGGGGAGGCGTCCATGAGGCATCCAGAACAGATGCCCGAGCCACCTCAGCTGGCCTCTCTCGATGTGAAGGAGCAGCGGATCTACTCTGAGCTCCAACCAAGTGAACAAACTCCTCACCCTATCTCTAAGGGAGTGCCAAGCCACCCGGCGGAGGAAACTCATTTCGTCCACCTGTATCTGGGATCTTGTTCTTCGGTCATAACCCAAAGCTCATGACCATAGGTGAGAGTATGAATGTAGATCGACCGGTAAATCGAGAGCTTCGCCTTGCAGCTCAGCTCCTTCTTCACCACAACAGACATTTTATTGTTTGTTTAAAAGGCAATATGTATCTATAGTAGAAACACCGATCACAACCCCTTCGATTGGTTGACGAAATGGCAAAAGAGCTCAATTTTTTTCTCAAGTGGAGCAAGAGGGTTAAGGAGAATTTCAAACTTTAATAAACACACCGGGAAACACAGTAAGTGCTGCAAAAGCCAGGAGAGAGGGCTGACAAACAAAATTAAATGCCTTAGTGCTGCCATGTTACGTTTTTTCCTTGACATGATATTTTATTTATATTTTTATAATTTTTATATATATAAAAAATGTAAAAAATATAAATCAAATTACAAATTTTTTTTAAATATACAAATTGTGTGTGAATCATTGTAATTATTTTCTACACTTTTTTGCAAGATACATTTCTTTTTCCCACGTGTCAGCCGTGCTCTTTAACCAATCAGGTGTGACCTCGCCATTTCTATATTTTTCATCAAAATCTAAATGGACATATTTCAAATAATCACTGAGATGACCAGTCAGTTTGAGAGAACATGAATTATTTTGTATACTACATAAAGATGTGGATATTTGAGTTATATGTTAAGTAATATGTTAATAAGAACCAATTTCATTTGCATCTGGATGTAATCTTTTAATACAATAGGCTTACTCAGATACTACGTGATGACGTCACTGATATGCAAATTAGTGTGTCACGGCATCTGGAAACGGAGGAAGGTGGCCAAGATGGCGCACTGATGAGACGTGTTTGCTAGAGCTCGGCGAGCTCGTGTGAATAATTTGATTTGTAGTGCAAAAAGAAAAACTATATCAGTCATACTTTAAGTAATTAAGACTGCTACAACAACTGAAACGACTGAAAATGGGAAAATCTGAAAAAAGAAAAAGCAAAAGCCTGAACATGAATGCTGGTTCTACTAAAAAAGTCTCAACTCTGCAACAAGCCTCGAACACGATTACGAACGACAACTTACACGACTATCTCAAGTCAGATCTGGATCCTACAGATATCATGCTTGTGGAAGAGGTTTTTCCCCCATTGCCTGAAACTCCATGCAAGTCTCCGGCTGTAAAACAACGCAAGGTAGAAAAATCGGACACAAATCTTCTGACGCAATTCAGAGAGCTCACGGATCTCATTAATAATAGATCTGATGCACTTGAAAGAATGGTGAAAGAAAATGCGAAAGTAATCGCAATTGTGAAAGATGCTGTAAATGAAAACACCAAACAGATAACTGACGTGAAGACAGCCGTGGAATTTGTGAGTAGCGAAATTAATGACGTTAAAGTCCGAATCGATGCAATGGAGCTACAAGCAAAGAAGATTGATGCCAAAACCTCTGAGCAAGATAAACGTCTCTCACATCTTGAAGGATACACGCGCCGCTGGAATCTAAGAGTCTATGGAATGCTGGAGAAAGAAAGGGAAGATATTCGTGAACGAGTCATCCAGATATGCCAACAGCTGTTACCAGACGCTAAAGATAAACTTCCATTCGTTGTTGATACGGTACATCGACTTGGTCTTTTGTGGATGGCACTGAGATATTTCCACGTGCTTGAATTTTGAAGTACTGTCTGTCTATCAGGCAAATGCAGAGCTTCTATCAGAACAAGTCAGCACTTTATGAGTGAGTTCGCTAAGATAGGGTCCAGATTGGGACCTGTGTTATTGCTTATAGTCTAATGTTACATTTTTGTTAAGGTTTTTATATTGCACTACATCAATAAGATGATTTCTTTGGTTTTGGAGTTTGCTATGCTCATCTTTGCATAGTTGTTTAGATAAGTGTTTTTGGCACGTTACTTGTGCCTTATTTGTTGAAAGTTTACATTTAAAGTTATTTACTTTTTCTTTAATCTTTTTGTTTTTTTGTTTTCTTTTGTTTTTGGCTCTATCTATTCTTTCTATTAATGTAAGAGGGCTTCGAAATTCAACAAAACGTAAAGCTATTTTTTTGTACCTT